>JAOTRH010089146.1:0-16679 GCA_034768845.1 Heliamphora exappendiculata | reverse complement strand
GGCGCTGCGGACGATGCGACGGGAGACGCGAGTCACAGACGGACGAGGGCGGACACCTCAGATCTCGGGCGACGCGACGGTAGCAGCTGGGTTGTGGGCTGCGCTGGCGCTGTGGACGACGCGATGGCAGACGCGAGTCACAGACGGGACGACGGGTGGCGAGGGTGGCGGCGCTGTGGGCTGCGCTGCTGGAACGATCTACAGACGCATCAACTGATAACGCGAGTCACACGGCGGCGAGGGCGACGGTGAGTGTGCAGCGGCGGCGAGGGCGGCGGCGAGTGTGCAGCAGCGGCGGCGAGGGCGGCGGCGCTGTGGGCTGTGGGCTGTGCTGTTGGAACGTTCTACAGGCCCCAAGAACCTTGCTCTGATACCATGAAGAAATTGAGAAGGAAAAATAATTGTATATTTTCTGTCTATATCAAAGTGTTTAATATATGACCTATTTATAGGCGAATATGGATAAACAATAAAGGAGATACAATAGAATCAAATCAAAATCAATTTAATCAATTTAATATTCTAATCAATCTAAATAATTGAACTTTTTAAAAATAAAATTACTATAATACCCTCAATACAAATAATTAACTCAACTCTAAACAAATTGTACTATTATTTTAAATACTATAATTTAAAAAATAATAAATAAATATCAAATATTTCAAATAAAATAAAAAAAATAAATTAAAAATAATCTTAAATAAATTATTCAAAATAAAATCACAACAGCAATCCTAAATAAATTATTTCGAATAATATAACAAAATTTCTTTTAATATTTAAAAAAAAAACACTAAACAAGGTGGGATATAGCCATAAGATTATGGGAACTCCCCATGTGATTCCCGCACAATCCATCATCTCGTCTGCACGTGCGCAACACTTAGTTTTCATTCTAGAAGCACGTGCGTTCTAGAAGCACCCGCACGTGTAGACCTTAAAAACTCCAATTTTAAGATGGCTGCATGTAAAATATGAATTAGAGTCTGTTTGGTCTTTTTTTTTTTTTACAAGTACTTAAGTTTTTTGGCATTTTTATAAAAAAATAAATATAAAAAAATATTTTAAAAAACTAATTAATTACAATAGAAAGCCAAATAAGTAATTTTTTTTATAAAAAAAAAATTTTAACAAAAAACTTTCAAAAAAAAAGTTAAGTCAAATAGAAGCCTAACCTCCTTCAAATTTAGGACATGGTTCTCAATATAATACGTGACAGTGTGTTTGTTTTTTTTATTAATATTACACGTACTGATTTAATAAAATATTGGATGTTATTTTGAATTTATTGTTATAAAATATTATGTATATTTAAGAAAATATACTTATAAAATTATATTTTAATTAATTAGTTTAAACTAATTTTAAATTTTGTTATTTACATTGAAATAGCTCACGTAAAAGCAATATTAATTTATCATTTAGGATTGTTTATAATGAAATAACATTGGCTAGTTTTAAAACTCCTTTTTTACGTTATATTTAAAGCTAAAATAAAAATAAAAAGTAGAGACAAAAAATAAATAAAATATTATTTTTTAAAAAAAATAATTATAGATCGGTACGTATCTGGTATTTTTCGATATAGACTGGTATTTGGACTAGTACAAAACTAACACTCCGTTTGATTTGGGTGATTTGGAGAGAAAAAAAATAAAATTCTCTCATTTTCAATCACTTGTTTGATTTATTAAAAATGAGAAAAATAAAAATAATTGAAGAGAAATAGAGGGAAAGAGTTATCATCTTAAACCACTTTTCAAATCTCTCCAAATTGAAGAGATTTGGAAATAAAAAAATTGAGTTAATTAGTTATTTTTTATAATATTTAAATTACTCATCTAAAAATAAAAGAAATAAAAAAATAATTTTTGTAAAATAACTAGTACGCTTTTTTTTTCTTTTATGAAATCTATTCAAACAAGAGTGGAGAGAAATCACTTTTTTTTTTCTTCAATTAATCTAAGTAAAAATGAGAGAAATCATGATCATTTCATTTCATTTCTTTTCTCATATAACTTTTAAGGAGGGAAATGTCAGGATTTTATACTAAAAATTATGAATTTTGTTAGTTTTAGAATTTTATTTTATTTTTTTAATAAAATTATTTTTTCATTTTATGAGAATATTAATAAGTAATGTATGTAATATTATTTCTTCAAATATTATGCATGATTATCATTTATTCTATACAATATTTAATTTGGTGTATAGAGTTTACTTGCACACAAAAAGATCATATTAGAAGTTCTTGCAGAATATAAGTTCACGATTCACAGTTTAGATGAAATTTGACAAACTATCGGTAAAACTGTAGTACAGAATTTTAGTAGGTCTGTCTTGATTATGAAAAATAAATAATAGCGTCGTCTAATATTCCGATTCTATGTACTAATACACATTGTGTGTATTAAACATGATCATATTGGGTAATTAATTTTATAATGACTATATAAATTAATTCACATCTCAAGGTTATTATGAGTGTTTATACTTTTAATTCCAAAATAATTATTATTTGCGTATATTTAATATTCGTTATTTTGATTCATTATAGGGTGCGATCTTTTATAGGTCAATAGTCACGGTGAGTTGGATGGCGGTATTAATTATATAGTGAATATTAATTATTGACGGAATTCACGTCCTGATTGTTCAAGATTAATGATACCTCTTTTAAAAAGTTTATAAATTTTGACCAAGCCAAATCTTATAGTTAGATTTAATTTCTAGTTGGCAAATAAGTTAAGCGGGATGGTTTAAGAAATTTTAAGAAATCGATTAAATTAAATTGCCAATAATTAATTGACGGGTATCGAAAATCTTAACGTATCGAGATGAGTTAAGTATTTAATAACAGAGCTCAATGCAATTGGTCTTGAGATTATAACTAGAAATGCAGTTAGAGTTCTTTAGTGGTATGAACTGTAATTTATTATTTTATAAAAATTGTAAAAATCGCTGAGATATTTTCATATTTGTAAAAATTGCTAGAAAGGTATCTGAGTAACATTAGGTGCCTGTAGTCTATAAATATGTGGGTAGGTTGAACCAATTTCGTTTGTTATTTTTCAAGACTAAAACTAATTTGATTCTGCCGGTACTAGTTCTCGAAAGATCGTAACCCACACTACATTTGAAAATTGCATCGAGACTACAGTAGAAGGTCAGTTCGAAGCTTCAACTCGAAGAATCAAAGTTCGTAGTTGAAAAAATGACCGAAAGGTATTCATCTAAATTAACTGTGGTGGCACGGATTTTATTTTGATCGTTCGACTTTAAAAAGTTTTTTTTATCTGAAATTTGTTTCAACGATTGCCCGTTTAGTTTTTTTTAATCGAAAAATCGTATTCGAATTAATGATCTTGACAGTTTACCTCCAACAAGAAAACATAATTTTTTTTTCTTTTCTTTTATTAATAAAAAAACAGGCTGTAAGTGATTAGCATAACGGTTTTGCTCCGATGATGATTTGACTAGTTCATTTTTTAAGTTCTCAAAAATAGATTATTTATACAAAAATTATGTTCATAAGATATTATATGAACAATTGGCATTATATTATTTTACAAAATAAAAATTTTTAGTTTAAATTGGGTTATTAAAGTTAGAAAGTTCGTATATATCTATTGATATCCAATTAAATTAAATTTTGCATATATAATTTATTTTACAAGATTTAAATATAAATGATTCGAATTATCCTTTTGAACTCATTCTAAACTCATAAAACACGTTTGGACTAATTCTAAAGTCATAAAACAAAATTTCCAGGGATCTTGAGGAACTCAAATTTTGAGAGGAGCTTCAACCTTAAAATATAAAATAATAGTATTTGAATGTAAACTAAAATAAAACAAATGATACTACAAATTATAGTCTCTCTCTCTTTTTATTTATTTATTTATTTTGTTCATTTCTTACATGTATTTAGAAACCACCGTTGTATGTATTTGTATGAGCAGTTTAACTATTTTGGGAGTGTTAGGAGAGATTATAAACTGAGATTTTTTAACATTTAAATTTAATTTTAATGTTTTTTATTTTCTTAAATATCATCCTTTTGCTTTTCGAAGTGTCATAAATTAGTTGGTCCGGCCCTAGCCGAAGGTCACTAAAATTATTGCGTTAGGTCCTCAATTTTACACAAAAGTTTAGGACCTCAAAAATTTTAAACATTTATATATATTTATATATAAATTTCTACATATAACTTAACCCAATTAACAAATAAAGAGTAATTTTTTTTCTAAATAATCTTACGAAAATTTGAGTTTTTATATGTGAATGATAAAAAAAAAAGTTCGGGAGATTTTGATATTTAGTATTTTTTTTTTGTAGATATTTTGATATTTAATTTTTATGTGTACTGAATACTAAATATGTTGAGAATTTTGACTCAAATCCTATTTGAGTTGGGATAAATTTCTAGTCTATCATGTTATTATATTTTAACCACATCAATTTGACTTTTTGAATAGTTCTAAAAAATATGAATTTGAACAAGTTTGATTAATATTTTAACTCAACTACCACAAGTAGGATTAGATTTGATCTCTATTTCTCTCTTATAAATGTGATTGTTCATTTAGATAACTAGTATGTGCAAGTTATTTGAAAGAGAGATTTTGTGAAAGTTGAGTAATATGTACTATATTCTCCATATATTGAATTCTACCACCTGTGAATATAAAAAAATTGCCGAACTACGTAAAATTTGTCTCTCTCTGGTTTGTTTGTAATTATTCTAGGCCTATTTGCACAACAAGTGGTATCAGAATTTTGATTTAAATTATTTTTTTGCTTTCTGCTCAGAATTCGATGTGATCAAAAATTATTTTTGAAAATATTAGAAATTTCATCTCGTCGAGATAATTAAAACGGTATATTATACACCAAAATAAAATTTTGAATGCATCCTTAAATGTCGTTTAAGTCTCTACATATATTTTGAATACAACAAGCACGCTCTAATTTGGTATTCACAATCTATTACGCGAAGAAGAAAGTTACAAGCGTTGAGATTGACTTGAGCTTTTGGCCTGCGCGCCTTTAGCATCGACACTCAATCGGTTCATCTAAACTTGTTCAATAAGGTTTAATTTAGAATTTTGTTTCGGTTCAGCTTTATTTTGGAATTTTTTTATTAGTTCATATTGGTTCCCAAAGTTTTTGACCATTCTAGATTCAACAGTGACATTAAATTTGATCAGTTCAGCTTTTAAAATTCAGTTTTGAATTGTTGAAGCCTAAAAGTGTTTGTTTTAGTTATTTTCAAACGCTAAATATTAATTGTGGTGGAGCTTGAGGATTTTGATAATCGAATTTGCTAAAAATTTTGTTTATTGGGTTCGAATTGGTTATTTATATCATTAATTTATATTCGAAAGATCGTCTATTTGAATCTTCTAAAAAAGTCAAAAGTTTGAGAGCTTCGTGGCAAATATAGTCTATTTTGTTTGTTTCGAGTAATCTATTTTGTTCATCATAAGAAGTTTGATTTTCAGATGAAATTTGTTCTTAGATGAAATTTGTCCTAAGATAAATTTGTTAATAGATAAATTTGGTGTCGATTATCCAGTTGCATTTGTTGGAGGAGAATATACTAACAATTTGGATGACAAGATTTGTCAATTGAATCGATTTTCAATACCGCTTGAACTTGTCAAAATTTGGTAATTTGAATAGTCGCTCCACCCAACTCACATTTGTTTTGGACGTAATATGTGCATTTATTTGTATTTTGTTTAATTTTTAGAATTTAGCACTTTTAGGTGCAATTTGGAGTTTCAGAACGCATTTGGTGGTAGTATTAATTTGTCAATATATTTGATTTAAAATTTTGGTCAATCGGGGTAAGTTTGGCACCACAAAGTGCATTTGGATGCAGAGTTTATCTGTTGATTTATTTGATTCAGAAATTTGAACACTTTTAGTGCATTTTGTGGCAGGGTTAGTATGTTGATTTGTTTGATAGATGGATTCTCGCCCAGGTGGAGTGTGAAACCCTGACCCATTTTATTTTTGGAATAATATCGGGATTGATGGAGTTAGAGTTAATCTTTGACCTCGGGCGTTGGGGTTTGTGCTTTTTCACAGTAAAACAACAGGTGCGTATGACTTTTATGCTTGTTTGAGTTCTGTTGAGGCTCGTTTGGTTTGGTTTAAGGCTAGAAAACCAATTTTACGCAGAAAAACAAATTGCCCTGAGGTTCGGTCGACTTGAGGGGTTGGCCCAGTCGACTGAACCGAGATTTTCTAGTTCGGTTGACTGGACTAGAGTGTACAGTCAACTGGACCGTGGCACTGGGCAATTTTCATGTTTCCAGTAGGCTGTTTAGTCGACTGGAGTGAGGGTCCAGTCGACTGAACTGAGGATTTTGGTGAATTTTGGTGTTTTTATATAAATATCAGAGGCTGAGATGTTTTGATGGAGCTTTCTTCTAAGCTAAGTTTCTATTTTTCTCTGCCTTTTCTCTAGATTTCTGAGGGCCTAGGGCTCTATTTTCAGCAATTTGACTATGGATCCTTAATATTGGTGCCGGAGGCTTCGTATATATCCTGATAGAATTCAGTTTCGTTGAGGTTCGATTTTTGAGACATCGGGTTTTGATCTAACGAGGTAGGATTATAGACTCTACTGCTGTATTAGGGTGATATATGTAATTGCGTATGATTTCATCGGGTAGAAATGCATCAAACGTTTTTATACAAGTGCGTGGTTTGGGAAAAAACTGGATTTTTACGCCTTTTCTCAGTTTTTATACATGATTCGGGTGTGTTGACATCCGTGATTTTCAAAAGCGGTTTAAAAACGAGGTAATTTGTAAAAATGGTGGAAAATGTGATTTTAGAGGTTTGCAGCTAACCCGCGGAATTGAGTCTCACCTTTTAAACGTTTTGCTGGAAATGGTTTTAGATCTCCATGTCAATGGATTGGATCTCTTTTTATGCCTGCGGTGCATACTCTCTTTTATGGGTTTTATAGTTAAGTTACGGTAGATTTTTAAATGTTTTCATAAATACACCATGACAATTTATGGTTTTGAGTTGGGCTTCTATTGCTCCTTGGTGAAAATTTAAAAACGTGCGCAGAGTGGGTTCGCTACGGTCCCTCGGGTTAATCCCCGTAAACATTGTTTGGTTATGTTTCGTCCATCGGTCGTGGAAAATCGTAAAGAAATAAGTGCGTGGTTTGGGTGCTTTTCCATCGGTCATGAAAATTTGTAAAGAAGTCGGTTGCCTCCGTGAATGGCATTGTTGTAACTCCGTATAAAACTTATCGTTACTAAACCTACGGGTCGAGGGTAATGGACGAGAGTCTATAGTTATTACCTTTGTCGATGTGACAGAGTCGGTACATAGGACTACATTTACATCTTTTCTCCTCGGTTGTGTGGCCCGATGGAGCTTACTATTTTATTTACAGCTTTCCCTTAACTGTGGCTTGATATCGGTTAGGATGATATGTATAGTTTGAAGGATGAAAAATATAGAGTTTTATGAGATAAAACTTTTTTGAGACTCGTGTTAGTCTGGTGAAAAATTGATGGTTTTTTAGAGAAAAACTTTTTGGCTCCCGGGATTAAGCCTGTGTGTGTATAATTTCATAGCTTGCTTTAAGTTTTATCGTTTGTTTTCTATTGGGTTTCGGTTTACGGTGTGAAATTTTACTGTAAAATCTTTTTCAGGTAAGCGTGGTCTTGTAGGTTAACTCGGTGGTGCCCGAAGGTGGCTGATGATAAAACGTCTATTTTGTCTTGATAGGTAGCTTGTACCTGTTGTATATGTTTCATTTTATTTGTAACATATTGTAAATCGTATACTATGGTTATGGATGTATGCATATTTTGATATTTTCGAGAGAACCTTGAGTTGGTTGTTGTTTTCCGTAGTTTCATACTTCTTCTTTTGTTGTTGGGATCAACGGTTTACAAATGGGATTTTTAAATGGTTTTTGCTTCACATCACTTTTGTGTTTCGAGGTAGATTTTGAAACGGCCTAAACTTCTTTTAAAATTAAAGATTTTCTTGTTTAAAACACGTATTTTATTTCTTTAAAAAGGTCTGGCTTGCGGGCTATAACTGTAGTCATTTGGCTACTCTTTTAAATCAATAAACCCTCGGTAATACGTTTTTACAAAGGTTTTGGCCATGCTTGGTCTTCTGATTTTAAATCCCTTTTGTTTGGACGATTTGGTGGTTGTTTAGTGGCTTTTCGCGTGATCCAGAGTTTAGGGCGTGACAACTTGGTATCAGAGTTCTGGGTTTGAATACCTATGAGCTGTGGGAGACGAGGGTGCATCACCTTGTGAGGATGTGTGTGTGCTTGGTTGCCTGTGTTTGGAATGTGAGCATGTTGATGTCGTGTATATATGAGCATGGAGGTTGGACCTTAAGATTGATTAGTCTTTACTTCGGGTATTTGGACTAACAAACATAGGAGCCAACTTAGAACCGCGTTTTATGAATATAATTTCTAGCAGGAAATCTAAGTAGGTTATCCAAAGTGACGCGTTATTCTTATCGGTTTTCCTCGGTAACAGTGTTGTGTCTGCATGATCATCATGGTTATGTGTTAGCATAATTATGTGATATGTGGTAAAAGTAACATGATAGATCGACCTTAGATTGTCGTGTTTTATGCTTTCTGCATATACGACCTGTACACCCTTAGAGATGACGAGACCGTGGTTTGGGTCTTGAATGTGCGACTCGGTTGTAGTGGTTGCAGTAATTATTGTAGAGACAGGGTTATGGGTTGAGCGTCGATCACTGGGTATGTTGTGAAACTTATCAGTGAGTTGGGTTCAGCCGTGTGAGGTTCGCCTCGGTTGGCAAACCGTTGATTGTTTGAGCAGAGTTTTGTTCAGGTATAGTCGAAGTATGGCTAATGGCTTTGACTTGGGTAGCTGACTCCTCTCAAGAGTTGCAGTTGTATTTGGGTAATGAGGTTTCAGAGACCCCGAGAATCAGTCGTTATGACTAGATTAGTGGAAGATCTGAGGAGCGTGGTAATCCCTTTTAGGGTTTTGATGTACGTGGTTTTGGCCGTGTGATGGATTAGATACGTCGTGAGCCATGCTATGTCTTGAGTTGTGTACTCGGGACGGGGTATAGACGAGAACATAGTAGATGAGAGCGTAGAGATGCTTGGCCGAGCATATGTTGAAATAGCAGAACGTGTGGTTCTAAAGATATTTCTTGGTAGTCAAGATGTTGTTGGTAGTCTGATGACCTTAGACATTGTGTACCTTTTGAGGTTTGAAAATTGAGGTCCGAGTGAGTGAGCTCAAGGATATGGGAATGAGTATGAATTGTAGTTATGCTGGGAAGAGCATGGGTTATGGCTGTATAGGAATGTGTAAGGGCTCCTGCGATGAGTATCGATTCTGTGAGATTCCCACGAAAATGTAGGTCAGTGGTTTAGTTGATATCCTAGTGATTGGGAGATCGTGCTTGGGAACCGTGTGAGGTTCACGTGGTTGGTTTAGTGTTGAGATGACATATCCCGGGTATGACATGTCTAGAGGTTGTTTGTGTTCCACCTTAGGTTCAGAGATGGGTATGTTCTTCGCCCATGAGAACGAAGTGTGAAGTGATGAGGTTCATCAATGGACCGTGTGGTTTGGCTTGCCTGGAGTGATAGGTGAGAAATCGTAGGGTACGATGCATGTGATCGATGTGTGCTTTGAGTGTGAAAGTGCGGAAGGTGTCTGCATGGTTGTAAGAGTTATTAGTAACTCTGAATAAAAGGTCTCAGGATTGGGTTTCTTGTTTGATGATGTGCCTTGGACAGTGAGCTCGAGGCTGTGACGTGATTGTGGTTTGCCTAGCAGGAGTTAGGTTGTGTAGCGCAACCTTGTGAAGTGAGATTTTGGGTGCAATGGTATGTGTTGTACTAAGTATGCGAATGGATGGTGTTCACGTGTGTGAATGAGGTCTGAGCGTTGAGAGCTTGGTGTATCGGATGATCTGAGTATTATGATCGGAGTTGACAATAGTTGTGTGATTGTAGCCAATGCGGCCTCGGGGTAAGACTTACAGAGTTCTTAGAGGCTAAGTGTTGAGGAACACTCCCAGTACGCTAAGGTTAGGTCATGATTTCTTGTTGGCCTTTTTCCTTTCATTTGGATGGAAGGGGAGAGAGAGTTTTCTTGTAGACGATTGTCTGGTGAGAGTTGTTTTCATCTCGGGCGGACAAAAATGCAAGGTTTTTGATTGGTGCAGGTTTTGGTTGTCCTGAGATTATGGAATCTCAGTAGATCTATACCCGTGTGTGACCCTTTGAGTTGTGACTCATGGATTCGTATCACCGTAATCAAGTGATTATGGGTTTGATCCTTCGTGGTTTTGACGCAAGGTGCGAGACGCTCTACATCCGACTATCGGTGTGTGTGACTTAGGATTCAATTGCTCCCGCTGTTGGGGGTAAAGAATCGCATGACGGGATTGGTATTATCCTACGCTGGAAGACCATAAAGGAGTACGTATGAGTGTGCTAAACATAATAGGTCATGGTAACCTAGTCAGTGTGGCTTGTTTGTGTGATTGTAACCTAGTCAGTGTGTGCGTGTGGTTGTGTCTCTAGCTCTTGGTAGAGCGGTGATTTTTCAGAACAGTGCGGCTGTGATATGTGTATGGTGGATTTCTGGAAGACTTTTGTGAGTCGAATTTGGGTTCTTCTTGAGGACTTGGAACTGCGAGTTCTTGGAGTCGAGGAGTGGTTGCTGACTGTGGTGAGTGTTGTGCTTCGACATACTGTTGTTTGTGTGGATGGTGGTCCCAATAGTGTGATAAAGTATGGACTAGGAATGATATGACATTTGCAAAGCCTTGGTAGGCATAGCCTGTTCAGACTGACGTGATTGTTTAGTTGGGAATGGAGGAGCTGTGATGAGTACGGGATGTGAGAAAATTGCTATTGTGGATTTAAGAAATTGATGTATGTGTCTTGCGTTGGAGTTGATGCTATATGCCAGTTGACCTGTTTGCCTGGCTGGATCACGAGAATCACGTTTGATTTGTCAGACGACGAAGATCGTGTTTGAATTAAGGTTGACCTGTAGCCTTGATGTTAGTGATCTAATAGCGAGACGTTGACTTGTGCAGTAATGTGCAGTGATGTGCTGTTGCACGAGAGTTATGATTTGGTTGATATAAGTTATTGGATACCTATGAGATGTTCTGTATACGTGACATGTTTAGTTGAGTGGCTCGCTAGAGTCAGGTGACTCGTTGGAGTCAGGTGACTTTGTGGCTGTCATGCTAGATCGATTTTCGATTGTGTAAAACCTTGTCCCAGACAATGGTGTGCCACCTGATGTTAGAGGTTTGGAGTTGACCCGCGGGGTTGAGTCTCACCTTTTAAACGTTTTGCTGGAAATGGTTTTAGATCTCCATGTCAATGCATTGGATCTCTTTTTATGCCTGCGATGCATACTCTGTTTTAAATATTTTCATAGATGTACCGTGATAGTTTGTGGTTTTGAGTGGGGCTTCTATTGCACCTTGGTGAAAATCCAAAAACGTGCGCAGAGTGGGTTCACTGCGGTCCCTCGGGTTAATCCCCGTAAATGTGGTTTAGTTATGTTTCGTCCATCGGTCGTGGAAAACCGTAAAGAAACAAGTGCGTGGTTTGGGGGCTTTCCCATCGGTCATGAAAATTTGTAAAGAAGTCAGTTGCCTCCGTGAATGGCGTTGTTGTTGTAACTCTGTATAGAACTTATCATTACTAAACCTATGGGTCGAGGGTAATGGACGAGAATCTATAATTGTTACCTTTGTCGATGTGGCATAGTCGGTACATAGGCTACATTTACATCTTTTCTCCTCGGCTGTGTGGGCTGAGTGGAGCTTACTGTTTTATTTACAGCTTTTCCTTAACTGTGGCATGATATCTGTTAGGATGATATGCATAGTTTGAATGATGAAAAATGTGAAGTTTTATGAGATAAAACCTTTTTGAAACTCGTGTTAGTCTGGTAAAAAATTGATGATTTTTTAGAGGAAACCCTTTTTGGTTACCGTGGTTGAGCTTGTGTGTGTATAATTGCATAGCCTGCTTTACGGTTTTACCGTCTGTTTTCTATTGAGCTTCGGCTCACGGTGTGGAATTTTGCTGTAAAACTTTTTTCAGGTAAGCGTGGTCCAGTTGGTTGACCCGGTGGTGCCCGGAGGTGGCAGATGACAGGATGTCTATTTTGTCTTGATAGATAGCTTATACCTGTTGTATATGTTTTATGTTTATTTGTAACATATTATAAATCGTATTCTATGGTTATGGATGTATGCATGTTTTGATACTTTCGAGAGAACCTTGGGTTGGTTGTTGTTTTTCGTAGTTTCATACTACGTCTTTCGTTGTTGGGATCAATGGTTTACAAACAGGATTTTTAAATGGTTTTTGCTTCACATAACTTTTGTGCTTCGAGGTAGATTTTGAAAGGGCCTAAATTTCTTTTAAAACTAAAGATTTTCTTGTTTAAAACATGTATTTTATTTTTTTTAAAAGACTTGGCTTGCGGGCTGTAACTGTAGTCCTTTGACTACTCTTTTAAATCAATAAACCCTTGCTAATACATTTTTACAAAGGTTTTGGCTTTGTTTGATTTTCTGGTTTTAAATCCCTTTTGTTTGGACGGTTTGGTAGTTGTTTAGTGGCTTTTCGCGTGACCCGAAATTTGGGGCGTGACATGGAGATTATTTCAAATTTTGGCTCAAATCCTATTTGAGTTGGAATAAACTTTTAATCTATCGTGTTACTAAATTTTAGGCACACCAATTTGACTTTTTGAAGAGTTCTAAAAAATATGAATTTGTACAAATTTAATTAGTTTTGGACTCGACCAGCACAAGTAGGATTAGATTTTGTCTCTATTTCTCTCGTATAAATATGATTGCATGTTCAGATAATTAGTGTATGCAAGTTGTTTGAGAGAGAGAATTTGTGAAAGTTCAGTAATTTTTAATCCTTTCTCCATATATTGAGCTCTGTCACCCGTGAACGTAGATAAATTACCGAATCATGTAAAATTTGTCTCTACGTGGTTTGTTTGTAATTATTTCAGGCTTATTTGCACATCAGAATACATATCTTGATTATTGATATCTATATTTGTAACTTGTAAAATATGTTGAATATATAAATATTATTTTAATTGTAATTGTAATTTATTACAAATTGATTAAGTTTATGTTAGTGATAATTTTTTGTGTGGACATTTTGAGATTTTTTGAGTAATGAATTATCTAGATTTTTGAGATGTTTCACAAATTAATTTTTTGGGTAGCAAGTTTGTAGAATTTTTGAATTGCAGATCATGTAGATAAAATCATGACTCGTATTAGAAAGTATCGATCTAGGTCTGGAAAAAAAAAGCAAAGAGTAGGCATACTAATTCAAAATAAAGTTTTTCAAAATTGAAATTGATTAAAACTTATCTCCAATCAACCATGTTATTAGAAAATTTGAATGGACTACCCATTCTATCTATTGAAAATAATATAATGAAAAAAAATTAGATTACACAAGTTTAATTAGTACTTTTGTAATAAAAAATACAATAAGAGTTGTATTTAAAGTATAATTTTGAGTTATTGTAATTAAAAGTACTAATTTTTATGATTTTATCTTTTTAGCTTTTATTAATTTTTGAGTTAATTTTTTTTTTTTTTTTAATTTGTACAAATTTTTAAGAATCCTATTTTTGAAGTTCATTTCAATCCCCTAAATCTCGGCCCTAGAAATTACTGATTAAATTTAAGTTTTTTAATATATCTTTTCAATTAATAACACTTCTAATTAACTCACTAATTAAAATATTTATTGTGAAATAGCTGATTTTATGAAAAATCTTATCAATTTTAATTGTAAAAACAAATTTTTTAAAACGTTTGTTGAGATATAAGTTAAAAGCTGAAAACTAAACTCAAGCAAACACCTTCATATATATTTACTTTCATAATTTTTCGAGGTATATATATTTCAATTTGATTCGATTCCAAGCAATTTTAGAAAGTATTTGATTCGATTCCAAATGTCGATGAGTGACTTAGGTACTGTTTAGAATAATATCGATGAGTGACTTAGGTACTGTTTAGAATAATAGTTTTTTTTTTTGACTTTTTACACTTTATCATAATTCTACTTTTTCGATTTTAATATAAATATAAAAAAAACAAAAAATTGATAAAATAATAAATAATAACAAGCCAAAATAAGCAATAAACTAGATTTATGTTTTTTTTATTGTCGTTTTTATTGAGTTTTTTATTATTTAGTCAAAAATTACTTTTAAAATTTCTCTCTTAAGCGTGAGAGAAAAATTACTTTGATCTCGACGTCTTAATAAGCAAGGAAAAAGAAAAAAAAAGAACAAAAAGAAGAAAAACAATTAATATTTTAAAATTATTATATATATATATATATATATATATACACATTACATAATATAGAATGATTTTTAATTATTTAAAAACAAAAATAATGCTGCAGATGCACAAAAGATCAAGATAACCCACCAACTAAATCAATTTGACCTCTATATGTTAGTTTAATTTTTATTGATATGGTTTTATGTGATAACTCAACTTAATTTATAATTTCCTTATAATAATAAATACAAAATAATTATCTAGATTCTTAAAAAATAATTCTCTCTCTCTCTCTCTCTCTCTCTCTCTCACACACACACACACACACACACACACACACACACAAACACACATCTAATTCTCGCTTTTCTAACTTCAAAAGAATCGTTGCTTCTAATCCACTATAGTTTCTGTTCTTCTTTCTAAATTCTGCATACATGTAGTTTCTTTCTCGAATCTCATGTCAATTTAAACTCGTTTTTCTTACAATTTGACGTTCTCATTTGTCTTGCAACACATTCACGATTATAGCACGTTTTGTTTTATTAGATTTCTTGTTTATAGACCCATACACATTAAATCACCATTTTGTAAAGAACCTAACTTCACCGAGATCCATGGCCCTCCGGCCACCGCCACTGCCTCACGGTAAAGGAACTCCCAATTTTCGACGGTGCCGCCGCCAATAACATCTGGAATTCGGCGAAACTCACGAATCTAACCTCGGCGGTGAAGGAACTCTCGGTATTCTCTTCGCAACTCGCGGACCTAACCTTAGCGCCTGAAATTCGGTTCACCAAATGACTCTAATTATTCCGAATCAAACCAAAATGAACCAAAAACTCGAGAAAAAATGATCAATTCAA
Source organism: Heliamphora exappendiculata (assembly GCA_034768845.1). NCBI lineage: Eukaryota > Viridiplantae > Streptophyta > Magnoliopsida > Ericales > Sarraceniaceae > Heliamphora > Heliamphora exappendiculata. Next base: position 1,434 of record JAOTRH010089146.1, on the reverse strand, counting down.
CAACTTCAGCTCCGCTTATCACTGAATTTCAAAATGAACCCACTTCGATTAGCTTTAAAAAAACATAATTGGTAAGGGATCTATGGTGCTGCTTTTCAGGGGAAGAGGTTACAAGTTTGCTCACCACCCTAAATCTCCTAAAGAAGGTAGTGATGCAGAACATGCTTTATTGATAATGAGAAGTTGGTTGTATGCTGGTATGGTTTTAAGAATCTAATTGCTTGTTTTGTTTGAACACATTCTTCTTTAATATATATATATATATAATATATATCACAAAACTAAGAAATAGAGTTAGGTGTTGGATTTTGACAATCATTTAGAAAGAAAAATAGAACATGATTAATTTTATTCAGGGGTAAAATTGTAAAAATATATTTTTCATTAACGGCGTGTACTTCAAAAGCTTAACAGGGAAGATCAGTGTCATTTTAGAAATTTCGAGGGAGATTCCTGTAATAAATTTAAACCTCAAGGAAGGTAAGTGTCATTTACCCTATTTTATTTTATAAAATAGATTTTTAATTTGATTTTTAGTGACAAACATTATTATCACTAAAAACTAGCAATTTTTTACGACCATTTATTATCACTAAAAGTTATATTTTAAGATTTTAAAATATTATTTTTAGTGACTATTAGTCTCTACAGCAAAAAAAATTTCTATACATTTAGTTACAAATTAAATTGTCACAAAAGTGATTATTTAGTGACAACACCTTTTTCGTCACTAATATTACACATTTTTTGTGACGAGGTCTATAAGTTGTCATTATATACTTCTAGTTATGAAATTTTAATGACAACCCTATCACGACTCATTTATTGTTATTAAAAGTATTTGGTGACAAAAAATTAAATATTTAATGATAAAAGAAAATTTTAATGATATACGCATAACTATTGTATGTATAAAAGAAAGTCAAAATCACAATAAAATCGATAATGGTGCAAATGGTAATATTATTCAATATAGCAGAGATATATTGGCGTAAATAATGACAATTATAAAAAAAGTCAAAATCACAATGAAGTAGATAATGATACAAATGGTAATATTCTTTAATATAATAGGGATATATTAGCGTAAATAATGGTCATTCAAAATTTAAAATCAAATAAAAAATATATATATAAAGTAATTTTAGTATAAATTCTATTATCAATTGATAATAGAATTTTAACCTCGTAACAATTTTTTCACAGTTTTAGTCCCATGCAATAAGTGATACATTTATCAATTTATAAAATTGAGACATTAGTTAAATGAAAATGTTTCACTTTTTATTCTCAACACTTATGATAACTTGATAAATCTATTATTTAAATTTTTTTACTTGTTCGAAACGGGAAAGATTAACTATTAAATATGAACAAATTAGACATAATATAATTATTCTAAATTTGAAAAGATTAAATTTTTTAAAATAAAAG
>JAOTRH010089135.1:0-16679 GCA_034768845.1 Heliamphora exappendiculata | reverse complement strand
AGGGTTTTGGTTTTGGGGGTGGTGGTTTTGGGCGATGATGGCGGTTTTGAGGACAGTTTTGTAGTTTCTGTTAAATTGAACGAAAATTGTAACGGTTATGATCTTTTTGATGTTAAAATCAATCATGATGGGATATTAGTGCAATTTTTGAAATCATATGGAGAGTTTCTATTTTTATTAGAAACCTCAGGAGGATTAGTAAAATTTATCCCAAAAAAATTTTAAAAACTGTTGATAAGCGACGACCCATCTACAAATTTCTTTAAAAAATTAAAAAAAAAATTTATTATTTAGAATAAATATTTAGGGTAGTTTTTTTCTTTAATGCTTAAAATGTTTATGTTTTTTTCTTTAAGTTGTACTCTTTTCTATATTGATATGGCCTTTTTGTTTTGTTTTTAGGAAAGAGATTAAGTTTTTTTAATTGAAGGTATATAGTCATTTTACTCGAAAAAAAATTGAACAGTTTGAAATATGTATAAATTTTATTTTTTCGAAAAAAAAATAAAAAACTAATAAACATTCTAGAAATGCCAAACAGGAACAGAGTATTATTCCTTGGCTTGTTTTCAGAATGGACATGAACTCAACGGTCCAGTTCAAGTAATAAAATTATTTTATTTTAATATATTTTGGAATAAATTTATTACGCTAATATTGAACCCAAATATAAAATCTGACCCAAACAAAATAGAGTTTGAGTAAATAGATAAAATTTACATTACTAAACCAGAGAGAAATCAAGCTCTAAGATCATTAAACAGTGTGAACTTTTTGGCCTTTGGCAATTGATTTTAAGCCTAATTTATTGTCTTTTTGCTTAAAAGTTAAAATAAGTTTTAAGTGTTGTTTTTTACTAATCTATTTTTTTTGCTTATTGAGTTTTAGTTTTTTTTTTTTTTTTTTACCTTTTTTACTTATTATCTAAAATATTTTTATATATTTTTTAGAAATATCATAATTTTTATATATACATTTATTTTTTTATAAAAAAAATAAAATTTAAAAATTTATTTATCAAAATCTATCAAACAACATTCATATTAAATATTAAATTATATATAAATAAATAAAAAGTATAACAACATATTTTCTAACAGAATTTTTCTTTTCATGTGCAAAATGAAGTTCTTCAGCTAACAAAAGAGAACTTAAGAGTTGAGAAACTTATCGGTTCAGCCTTTGCACAAATATCAGCTTTGATGGAGTTAAACTCAGAAGGAAAACCATTCAGTGTGTAAAAGACGAGTAAAAGACGAGATTTTCCTCTGCTATTGTTGATCCACTTGCCGCTAATTTTTGAGATACATCCTTAATCTGATCAAGATACAACTCCATTGAAGTGTTCTTCGTAAGATGAAATAGCTTTCATTTGAGGTATCGCGAATGTGTGATTGAGACAGAGAACTAAATCTGGAACCTAATGAACTCCAAACTTGAGATGCATGCCCAAACACACACTTAACCATGTGTGAGAGAGAAGAGAGAGAGAGAGAGAGAAGAGGGAGAGAGATAAAAATTAAAAAAATAAGAAAGAGAATGAAAAGAGAGAGAAGTGAGAGAAAATAAGTTTTTAAAAAAAATAGAAGTTTTGGATAAATTTCTGGAACCATTATGGGTTCCTCAGGCCTTTAAATGTCATTTATAACTTGTGACATTTCAATATAGCCCTCTCAAAAGAAGACAGGCAAAATAGGATCATACAATTCAAAGCATGAGACATGAGAGTAGAGAAGGAAAAAAAAAAATAATAATAAAACTATACTTGACAGCAAGAAAGAAGCTAGCACCACATGATCTTATGATCTTATGAATGCTGGGTATAGAAAGAACATCTGAGTTTAATAAAATACCTAATGCTGACTACTGCTAAGAAAACAAATATGAAGAATGCATGATATGGTCCGTTTAAACTTGTAAACTTATAATAATATAAAGTTATAAATTAAAAACTTGTAAAGTAATAATAAATTTAAAGATTATAAAATTAAAAATTAATAAACAAATAAAGTATAAACTTATATAATAAACTAATAACTTAATAACTTAATAACTAATAATAAACTATAAACTATAAAAACTAAAATTTTTTAATAAATTAATAATGCATTATAAACTTATAAACTTGTAAACTAATAAAATATAGCATCATAATAATAAGTAAATAATAAATTAATAAGTAATAACTAATAACTAATAATAAATTATAAACTTATAACTTATAAACTAATGTTAATATATTAATTACTACTAATAAAGTAGTAAACTAATATTATATTATAAATTTATAAACTAAATAATTATAAAAGTAATAAAATTATAAACATATATAACAAATTAAACAAAAAAAGAAAAAAATTTAAAAGTCCACCCAAAGTCTAGACCCGAGGACCGAGCCCGAGCCCAGTACCCTTAGGGTATGAGCCAATTCCTGAATAAAAAAATCTAATTCGGCACGACTCGAAAATTTGGTATAAATTCGTTGGGCTTGACCTCTAGAGCCACAGCTAGGTTGAGCCTGACTAAAATTACACTTCACAAATGATTTAGCTAATCCATAATTTTTTATGTCAAGATTTTGTAAGAATTGAAATGGGATTTTTGAGTTCAAGAAGACTCAAAATAAAAACCTTTTTTCGTTTATATATATATATATATATAATGTCTACTTGTCCCAACTTTTTCTCCAATACAATAATAACTGTACCATTATTTTTTGAAATTCATGGGCACTGATATTTAATGAGTTCGTACAATTGATAATATATGAAGACAGAGAGACATAAATATTTAAGAATTTTTAACTTTTTTTTTAATTTTTTAAAAGAGAAAGTATCCAAATATTATTAAGCACTACAAAGACCAAACCGTCTACAATCAGACAAGACAATGAATTATAACCACGCAAGATAATAATTTATTCAGTTCTAATTATTTTTTAAAAATAAATCAAAATTTGCTACTCTATAGATAGCTTGGTTGGTAGACCTCTTCATAAAAAAAAAAACAATAATACCTAAACATAGGTTGAAACTTCAGACAATCTTCAATGACAACCTCAATATCTGAGTAAAGGCACCGTTTAGTAGAAATTAAGGGCATCAATCACTTTTAATGAATCTCCCTAAATAGAAATTAAGAGCATCAATAACTTGTAATGAATCTCCCTAAATAACAATATCTAGCATTCCTTAGTTAAGCACTGCTCTTAATGCATCTTTGAAGACCATTGCTTACAAGATATGAGGGTTAGGGGCACATACTACGCCAAGAAGAATCTGTATAGTAGTCACTATTCCATCTTCAATTTCGGCAATAATCCCCAAGCTCAAGCGATGGGTAGTGAGATTTAGGGTTGCGTCGGTATTTATTTTGACTATACCTTATTTTGAGGGTTGCCATGTAACCCTATCAGAAGTCCGAGCTCTTAGTGGCAAGTTGGTGTGATCAGGCTTCATCGAGAGTATTTATACTATTATATAAGAAAACACTGAAATTGATGAAAATTTTTGTGACATTTTATTTACAAGAAAATCTCAAAAGTAATTTAATATTTTTATTTATTATATTCTCTTTTAAAACAATTAATGTTGAAATTAAATCATTATTCTCAAATGCCGCAAAAAGACAATCATTCACACACACACACACAAAATTATATAAAAGTTCATGTGATTCAGTATAATTTGTCTACACCTTTAGATGATAGAGATAATTCACGATAACTATAAAAATTAAAAATCATAAGACCAAAAGTAGGCTAAAATTTCACACCTAAACTCCAAATTTTGAGTTAACTTGTTTTTACGCTCAAAAGTTATTTCGGTGCCTTAGATATTTTTCGTTTCTTCCTACATTTGTACTCTTTTGATACATTCTCCACACGGATTACTAAAATTTTTAAAGTTCGTATTTATAAACAAACCATAAAAATTCTAGTCCTTATATAATTTTTAAACTCTATACATATTAAATTTTTTATAAATTTATGACTTCAAATCAAATTAAATATAAATAAAGTCAATCATTATATAAATCTTACATAATACAAGATAAATACCCAACAAATAATTTTAAAAAAACTCAAAAGAATATGAAAGAAACTATAACCTTCTGAAAGATTCTAAAATATTAAACACATCCTAGAAACTTCACGATCATGCAATAACATTGAAATGTTTAGAGAAGTCCAAAGACATCCAGAGGTATTTCCAGTATTGTAGAGAAATGTAGAAGGCTACACTATGTACTAAAGTATGTTTAATTATATAAATTTTTTTTTTTAAAGGTATACAACGGATGTCAAATAAAAATTACAACCCATAAAATGAAATAAAATCTTTAAACAAAAGCTTATAGCAATTGCTTTGCGATTTATTTATTAAAACAAATAATAAATATTCAATAAAAGAATTATATAATAATTAAATAATAATAAATTGATAACAATTGACAATAATTATCTAATCTAACGACTCACCCTTTTTTTCTATTTTGTTAACTTAGAATACTTTGTATTATTTATATATGAATCACACAATAATTATGTAATTAATTGATTAATTTTTTAAATTTTTTTTATACACGTTTATATTAATCAAGTTTATACAGTTCGTTCTCCGATTGATTCGAATTAATCTCAAATTAACTTAGAAATTAAATAAATATTATTAGTTTGTCTTTTTAGAATCCAAAACTAGACCAATTGTTTGTAAAAATCAAACTAATTCAATCCATAGATATCAAATTGATTTGATTTTAAAATTTTTAGAGTCTTTTATGCACCCGTAAATATGTATTGAGTGGCGAAATAGTTATGCATTGATTGATATAAATATCATATAATTTGTGAGTGTATTCACCTCAGTAGGTGAGGTATTCATTTCCTTGAAAGAGAAATAAAGTGTTCAAACAATTTGGCAAAGACGACAACAAGAAAGCAACACATATTGCATTGGTGACAAGAGAAATTAAAAAGGTATAAAAAAAATTTTAAAAATTTTATTAAAAATAAAAAATCATATAAAGGTCTTAAGGAGTTTTTAAAATTATTTTTATTTTTAAAAAATAGAATATACACGTTTAGACTATAATAAAAAAACTGACTAAAAATAAAAGATAAATAAAAAAATATTATCCTAAATGCAGACTATATTACATAGTTAAACACTTGGGAAATGAAGGAAACAAAATTATAACATATCACCATGTTTTTGCGGCCAACATTTGGACAATTATTATTAGAATGACGCTGATATAATGATTAGCATTCATGTCAGGATTGAAAAACTTAATACCATAATTATGTTTAATTAAAAAATTAAATTTATAAAATTAATAGCGTATAAAAATTATTAATATTAAAATAATTGTGAATTAAATTATTACTAGTGTAATTTATGATGTACTGACTTCGTTTGATGGGGATGAAGCATATAACCTATAGTATTAAACAACTTTTTATTTGCTTTGACATTATAGATGTGAGATTGAATATGATAATATAAACAAAATAGGCATCATCCAATATTTCATTAAATATAATAAGCCATCATCAAAAATCAATATTTATTTAAAAAAGGGATACCCAAAAAAATTAAAGAGACATAAGCTTTTGTTTGATTTTTTGAACTAAATTGGAAGGATAAAATCTTCCAATTTAGTTGATCAAAGACACATGATCATAAAAGGTTCAGCCACCCTAAATATCCTTAACAAAACAAAAACAAAAACAAAAGAACAGAGATACCACGTTGTAGCTTAAAAAATATATCGCCCCTGCTGTCTTACCATGTGGGTTAAGAAACCAAGTTATAACATTGAACATTTGAAACCGACCAAACACGGTATTGACAGTTTAGAATGTTTTTTAAAAAAATCAAATTATTTTATTGTCTTTAAATTTTGCAAAAAATTATTTTTTAAAAAAACTTTTGATATAATAATTTGTTTTAAAATTCTTAACTTTTAAACTTGTTTAAAATGACAATAAACTTTTTTGGGGGTTAAAATGTTTACTTTATCTGTACTTACTAAATTTTAAGCTTATCTGGAATTAGAAAAAGCTATTACTTTTTAGAAGAGAATATGTTTTTTATCTTAAATTACAAACATTATTGTCAATCTGTAAAATGGATACAGATATTTTTTAATAAATTCCTCAATGCAGATTACACAGTCATATTCAACAAGTAAAACAAACTTTAGCAGGCCCTCCAACATCGATAATACATTTATAAAAAAAAAAAATACATGCTTATGAAAGAAATTCCAAAAAATAAAATGCAGCTTTACATTAAAGAATATGGAAGAGACATGAGTCAGTAACTGTCCAACATAAAGGTAAAATTTTAATGCAACAAAATCAATAAAAAGGTCTTAAAGAATACCCGAGAGATGTGTATATGTCCATGGGCTTCGAAAATATAATCAAATCAATGATAAAAACAAAAAAGAAAGTCATTAGAATAAAAGTTAAACCCAGAAAGCCTAGGGAAGTAAATTGGCACAAAACCAAGCAGTGGTCAGTACTGCTTGCACTATATATCTCAATCTCCTCTTTTCTTTTCGTAGACCGAACTGATTTGAACACAATCAATTGTAGACTCAAATTAGTGACAAGAAATCAAACCAAAACTTCTTTTTGACCGAGTAAAATCAAACCAAAATTTATGACAGTTAAAATCAAATTAAATCAAATCCAATGCCTTCCTATGAGATCACCAGAATATAAAAAGATCGCCACACGACTAAACTATACACCTCAGTTACCGTATACTGTCTAAGTCAATATTCTACGGCCAACTGCTTTCTTTTCTTCCTTATCTCTTTAAAGAAGCTGCATATACTTAGTATCAACCTTACCTCTAAACTGTCAAGTTTGAATTCCATCACGGTGAAACTCCAATAATCAATGATCCTAAAGCTCTTATGCAGGTCCAACTCTCGCTCCTTCCAATCCAAGAACCAAAGAAAATAGTGCATCAGCTTTAACTGAAATCACCAAAACTTTTACAACACAAGTTTTCAAACCTGACTTGAGCTGGCTTCTTTATTTATGTACTCTCTATTTGCTGCTTTTGACTGACCGGTCAACTCATGGATTGCTACATGGAGCTATCTCAGCGGAAGAATCTGTCTCATCCGTAATACTACTTTGGTTAGCAGTTGCTTCATCCAATGTGAACTTCTGCAAAGAAGTTGTGATTGCACTGTAAGTTGATCCAACAGGGGATTGTAAGCCTGAGTTATTGGGAAACCGACCAGATGTGACTATCCATTTTCTCCACTCGTTCCGCCTCCTTACTTTATTGTGCTGCAACAAATGGAACATAGTAAGGCCAGTTGGATAAAAATAAAATAGTTTTGAGCTATTATTTCAAAATTGAACAGAAGTACAACAACACGCCAACTGATACACAGCCATATTCTGTCGGTTGGTTTTTTAGTAGTCTATTTGTCACATATTACTATTGCTTATTAGAATATTGGATAATGCCAACACACAAATGCAAGATATTACAACCCGAATATAGGATAAGACAAGACCATATTACTTCATGCTATTAGTTGAAAAGTTACCTGTACTTCCACAACTGATGAAGCTCTCAACGAATCCAATATCAACTGGATGTTGCGTGTCAACTGTTGAACCTAAAACACCATAACCATCAAGCAAATTTGATTTATGTACGGGCATCAATAGCTAGTATGAAAAACTACCTGATAATGGATTCAATTGTGATTTGACAATGACATGCTAACAAACAACTATAAAGCATTTGGGATATCTTAAGAGAGGTAAACCCAAAAAACAACCATTAATATGATTCTTCGTATTCTCCGCTAAAAGAGAGAGGCCCTAAAATATCCATCATAGCTGGGGAAAAAAATGAAACTCCTACATCAAGCATACACTAAAAGGTAAGACCTGCCAAGCATCTCAAGGCAACATTCATATTATCCCTCATGGCATGAGGAATAAAAAACAGTGTCATTACTACTAATCAAATAACCCAAAGTTTGGCAAACATCGCCATTCGGACTTGTTACCAGGTGAGAGAAATACATCTTTTTTTTCTTGTTTTGACAACTGAGACAGTGCATCTGCATTATCGAGTTCACAACAATACTTAACAAGAAGAAGAAAAAATGACAGTTTGTTTATCTGGAAGAATACATTTTCCACATCATGATTGGTAAATTTCACATAATAAACCAATATCATCAAGAAAGCCAAGGAAAGTAAATATGTTAACTTCACCTGAGAAGCTTGAGGGGAAGAAATCAGACCCAATTTATTTAATAATGGACACTTAACAAAAGAATTAAGAACCAAAAGGTGAAGAAATTGTCACTGGGAAAAAAAAAAGAAACAAAGAAAGAAGAAGATTTTCTTAACACTGGCTGAAAATAACTTAAAAGAGAGGAGTAGAAGATGAACTTAAGGCTTACAAGCTAGAGAAAACAATTTTCAAACTAAAAGGCAATAAAATTCAAGGCTAACAATTATGTTTAGAGCCTAAATATAATGAACTCGGGAAATGAAGGTGTCACTAAGTAAGAAGTTAGAGAGTCTTCGGTCACGAAAAAGTAATCTGGGGAACCTCATTAGGCCCTTAAAACTTGAAAGCATAGTACAATACACAAGCAAATGCATTAAGACTGTAACACAGAAAAGGAAGGCAAATTAACAGTTAAAACTATAAAACAACTGAAATTCCAGTTCCAAACATGTAATACAGAAAGAATGCATATAAATGAGTCATTCGTTAGTGTCGCTAAAATCAATCATTGATGGGAACACTCATCACGACTGAATTAAACATTTGAAAGCTAATTTAGAAAACGCAAGCGCACAAAACACACTTCCTGTAAACTTGCCAAAACCTTGATCCCTTTCCCATTAGCTGTCACATACCATAAAGTGAACCTGGATCACCATCCATGGAATTCCTCTGGCAAGATTCTAGTACCTTCCTCTACATATATTTTCAGGATTATTAGGACATAATGGAGACACATAAAACAATTAAAAAAATATTTGGTTTTGAATAGGAAAGTGCTTGGAGAATTCTACCTTCAAGAGCAATCATGTAAGTGAACTGAGGAGAAAATGAGTTTTCCCTACCAACGAGGGCTAAAGAGACTTCAACCCATGAGGAATAATTTTTATTTTCAATAAAAAGTTATCTTAGATTCTAGTATCTTACAACCAACAGGAGAGTTGTCTTAAATAAAAGTTGTTTGTTTCATAAGAACCTATGAAGCACGGATGCAGATACGCGGTACGGGTACAATCTGATACAAGTACGATAAAATTCGAAAACCTAAGGTATGAGTACGTCTGTGGTACATCAATAAATTTATTTATTTTTCGTACTTTTTAACATTGCAATATATATATGTTTGTGCGCGTGCGCACGCGCTAGATACAGAATTACCTTTAACTCAAGAAAAATAAATAAATGTTAGATCATATTAGCATTATCGTCCCAAGATTGTGTTTTTGGCAATTACTAGTTTGGATGGCAAATGTCAATAATTGTTGGACTAGATGACAATTGCTATGACAATCGTATTGGTTGAAACTTATTTTCTACAGTCGCAAACGCTATGATAAAAGTTTCAGAAAATTTATTGTCTTATACAAATTTAAAATTTTAACATTTTTATTAAATTAAAAAAACTAAATATTTATTTTTATATCAAAAGAAATAACATATTATTTACTCTACTACTATTTTAATTTTTTTTTAAATCATATTAGGTCCAACATACATTTACGTACCAAAATGTTTCGATGGCGTACCCAAAGCGCACCGGTAGCATACCCAAAACGTACCTATGTCGTACTCAACAAATGGAGAAATACCCAATACTTTTTGGAGCCATGCCCTTGCTCGGTACGTACACGGTACCCTTCATAGATAAGAACAGAGAGATGTCCATACAAGAATAGAAAGGAAATTATCTCAATGACAATGGAGAAAATTCTTTGAACCGGCTTCTGCTCTTAATTATTCATGAGATTAAGAGAAAATGGGCTGGACCTTAAGTGGTTGAAACTAAAGAAGGGTAAAACTGCAAGTGATTACAACTCCTGGACTTGCACGTATCTGAGTATCAAATGTTGTTTAAATTAAAAATTAAAGATGTATATATGCACAAATATGTGACAGTATGAACTAAGAATAAAGAAAAGGGTTTGAACTCACGGTTTTAAACATAAAACTACATATTTAGGTAAAATATAGTAAATATCTCAAAACTCAAGGGTAAATGGAAACCTCTGAAATGGTAAAAAAAGATGCTCACAGGAAGCATTGGAGAACTTTTTTTCTTACCCTCCTTGATAATACTGATCTTCTTGACAAACCAAATTAGGAATTCCAATTTGCTTATTTAATAAAATGGGACGTCTGTCACAAAGTCTGCCTAAGAAGAAAGAAGATTTATGTTGACTTAAATATGTATAGAACTACAATGCATACGTAGCAGGAAGGATACAAGTCGTTAATCGTATAAAATACCAAAGTTGGTTTAGAGAGTTTGGTTTTGTTACGAGTTAAGAGAAAAGCTATCTTTGGAGGTCGGAGTGCAACTAGGGGGATGGGGGGTTAGTAAGTACTTGCTAAATCTCAAAAAGAATGCTTGAAGTAACCATTTTATCAATTCATTAACAAATCCACTCATTTGAATGCTCAAGATTTGCATGTCAAAGAGGAGTTGTAAGATTTGTGACCGAAAAAAGGAGACAATCTTGATTTTGAATAACCCAACGAATGCACAATGGCAATGCTACAAAAATAAAGCGGTGTCAACAAATAAAGAGTGCAAGGGATTATCCATAGGTACATTAAAGTGCAAGATGGTGAAGTTCTTTATGATGAAATGATGATTTCTTTTAATATTTATTGACTAATTTTAACATTTTTTTTCTTCCCCCAATACAGCTAATTAGACAAAGGGCCAAGTACACAAGATGAAAAGAAAAACAAACACCAAAACAACTAAACAATCAAGAAAATCATTTTATCCTTTTCTTTTGGGTTGGGAATTGGGGGCTTGTTTGGATGGGGGTGTTAAAAGTGGGAAAGTCAAACCCTAATGGGCCAAATAAGTTGATAAGATCAATGTGCAGACATAATTGCCACGAGCCCAGCTACTTAAGCCTTTGGTCATTATACACAAGTCTAAATCCAGCGTGAAAACTTAGAAGCACCAAAAGAATGGTATGAAAAAACCCTACAGATCATCGAAGCACAATAACATTTTGCCAAATTGGTATCCAAAACTTGAAGGATTTATATAACATTTCATCAAAGTTTGTAAGCAGTATTCAATAAATATAATCAATAGAATAACATAAATGTGAGAGGAAATTTTGATTAATTATTCTCCTTTTAGGGGATCCAAATCTTTTACTGCAAGGTCAAAATTTATGTACAACTATTTCATTTTATCAGAGTAAAAATCTTTACTGGGATTTGAAGACCAAAATGTTCAACTACAAAGTATTTTCATGATAAGAATAAAAACAAACATCATAATAAAACCATCATAATAACTAACAAGGAAACAAATTATATGACTAGTGAGTCAATGCATGTAGACATATAATCAATTAATCCACAAGGATTCACACCACACGTCAACAAAGATTAGCAGCATTGCAAACTCAAATTATGAAAAGAATAGGAAACTTTGATGAATGTGTAAACTGCCCAAAAAAAGAGAAAAAAAACTTACTCGAGGAAAGCCAGCAATTAAAATAATGGGAACCCAACCCTCATCATCCATCCTAGACCTTAGATAACTGTCTTTTACCAAATTAGCATCACTGCAACAAGCAGATAGAAAAGAGAATATCAAATATAATAGTAAATTGAAAAGAAATTTGGCAAAGAGGAACATGCCTCCCAAAAAAAGTTGAATTACCTGAAGTAATAGTCTATCTGATGGACTAATAAAGCAGGCAAAGGAGGATCTAGAACAGGGAAAAACATAGGCAGTGGTGGTGGTGGTGGTGGTGGTGGTGGTTGGGTTAGGTGGCAATGGCGGCTGCGGCAGCTGAAATAGTCGTAGGATGATTGTTGGTTGTCTTCTCTTTGATTGATTGATCGATTAACTAAGAATAAATTATACATAATCTCTAAAAGGAACAATTTTTTAAGAAAATGATAGAATAATTAATATATTTTGTGAATTAAATTGAGATTGTAAGCATAAAAATAAACACTAACCATGCAAGGAGATAAAATATTTACATAAAAAATTTAAACACGGTCAAAACTACGAATTTAGTCCAAATCTAAGTATATTATCACTTAGAACGCTTATAAAATCCGTTGAATCAATGATGAGATGATTTTAAATTTCTTAAATTCACGTGTATTGTTTCTTCATTTGAATGCCACGTCATCAAATCTACGATAACTTCTGCCTTGAAATGCTCTAAAAAAGTTGATCTTTAAATTTTCAATTCAAATGTAACACTTTGAGGAACTGCCAATTAATTAATTTCAACTTTTAAAATTTCTTTTTAGAGATAATTGAGGTTGGGTCTCATTTTAAGGCCTTGATTAGGGATAAGTTTTAGTCATTATTTGTATATTTTATTTAGTTTTGTTTTTTAAAATTATGGATTATTTTATCCTCAAATTATATATATATATATATAGTTGTATCTATATATAAATTTAATGTACATAATTAATTTTTTTTGAATAATTTAAACCTTTTATTTTGAATGATTTGTCAGCCTCGTTAGTACTTTTGTCATTTAATGTAATTGCAGAAAATGAGAATTTTTTCAATAGAGCTAGGAAGAAGGAAATTTGTATTTTTAATATTCTCATTTTGCCATTTTATGTTTTCAATATGAAACTCATATCTAACTTTATTTTTATTTAATGGAAAACTGCTTATTTTTCAATTTTGTTTGATTAATAAGTGAATTTTATCGTTCAATATTCTATTTAGCCTCTAGATATATTTCTTTTATTTTTATTTATACTTTTTGTCGGTATTCTCATTTTTTGCAACTTAACTACAATTTGGTCGAAAATTTATTCTCATTTTTTGATTAGCATCTCTTTTTATTTGATTAATGAATGAATTTTATCATTTAGTATCATCATTAGCTTCTACATACGTTTTTTTTCTCACTAGCATTTTTTGTCATGTTCTTATTTTATGCAATAAAATTAAATTCTAAATAATAATTTCTTTTTATTTGTTCATTGTTGGAAGATATAAATGAGTATTTCATCATCAATAGTGAGAAAATGAGAATAAATATCCTCAAATAGCTCTATATTTGATTTACCTTGTTGTTTTTAATTAAAAATAAGTTTCAACAAATTAATGTGTGAAAGATTCTTCATTATATTAAGTTAAAACTAAGAATGAATCATCTGCATTTTAAAGTAGAAATTGAGTCGGTGTGCAAGTTTTTGCATTTCTTGTCTAATGGGATCGTATTACTTTTTGTCGAGATTTTCTCTCCGATTTCATTAGAATCCCAAGAAATCAAATATTTTGTGACTAGCAAATTGAACACAAAATGCTTCGAATTAGTTGCAAAATGTATGACGGCCAAAAAAATTTAGCACAAACTTGTCGCGATATGCTAGTCATTTTAAATATTTTGTAACCAAGCAAAGTTTGCATGGTAAATGTTAAATCTTTTGCGATCAAATTATATGGTCGTGAAATAATGCGACCAACATTTTCATTGCAAAATCATCCATAATTAGTCGCACCATGCCATAGTTGGTTACTAAATAATATCTTAATATGCCATTGTTGCTTACTAAATAATATCTTAATTATGAAGTTCAATAACTTTTGGTGATTAATAATTGCAATATAGTAATTTTTAAAAAAATTATTAAGTATTCCCGATAAATGAGAATGCGAGATAAGCACTAAAAACGTAGTCATGCCACATTTGTATTGGAACTACAGAATAATTAGTCTATTTTTTGTGACCAAACCTAACTTCAGGTCTATGTATACTTCTGTCTCAAATTGAAAATAGTCAAAGAATAGTAAGATGGGTTCAACTTAAGACATTTTTTTAATTAAATTGAACCATAGACATTTACTTCTTCAAATATCATCACTAATTCATCTACCCTTTAATATTTGTACAAAATTTATTTTATTTATTTTTCACACACACACACACACACACACACACACACACATATATATATATAAAACACAAAAAATTGAATATGCGTATCAAATCACTCACCACCTCTACCACTTTATAATCACCATCGCTGTTATTGATCCCCCATCCGCCACTACCTCTGCTACCTCCACTACCCTACCACCACCATTGCCACCAACATGACGATTGTCATTGCCACCCCCATCACCCCTACCATCCCACCACCATCGTTACCCTATAACCACCAACCTCGTTACTACAGCCGCCCCCCACTACTGTCGCCACCGCCAACATCATCCACCACTTCCACCTCCATCCCACCATCTCCACCAACACATCGACTATCATCACCATCCCCACCCCTTCATCACCACCACTACTGTCACCTCACGACCACCACTCCCATTACCACAACCATTGCCACCATGATACACCACCTCCACCAAACCACCACTTCCATTACCATAATAATTGTCACCACTACCACCTCCAATACTAACGCCATCACCATCTCCACCTTTACCACACCACCTCTATCACACCACCACCACTGTCATCTCATGGCCACCACCCTCACTACTACTGTCGCTGTCACTACAACTGTCTCACTTTTACTTCCACTCCTATTTTTTTACTCAACCTCACTAACACCATTGTCGTTGCTACCACCACCTCACCGCCACCACTGCCACCATCACCATCACAATTGCTACCACCACTACCCTATTGTCATTTTTTCACCACCACCAATGTTGCCATTGTCGCTACCGTCACCTCACCTCCATTGCCTCCCACCACTGTCGTCGCCGCCTATTTTGTTGGTCATAGAAGTTTCCTACTAGTGGAAACGTCTTATGCCGACTTATAGGCAATTAATGTTTTGCTACTATAAAATTTTGGTTATGAATATTTTCACCTTTTTACTTTTTTGAGTTTAATAATATTTGGTCACACTAAATTTAGTCATAACATCTAACATTTCTGATTGTGAGCTATTGCGCATAATAGAATTTGTCACAAAATATGTTCTCAATAGGGGTTATGTAATTTGGCTACAAAACATCTATTATCATGTTGCAAAAAAATGACATATTTCTTAATTCTTTTGTTATGGCTAGTACTCTCGCCGCAAAAAGATTTACTCTTTGCAACTAGAGATGTTGGTCACCAAAAAGTTTCATTTATTATGTTTTAAGCGAGAACTTAGATTTATAGTCGCAATACATACACATCATTGGTCACAAAAAAAAAATTCATTGGCAGAAAAATTTCATGACAACTTATAAGCAACTATTAGACTGCGACAACAATTTTTTAGTTGTAAGTACTTTACCATTTAATTTATAGTGACCAGTCTTGTTACTAGTTATCAAAAGTATACTTTTTACGACCAAATCTCTTTTGTTGCACAAAATTTAGTAACAAATTTTAGTATTTCTTGTAGTAGTTATTTTAGAATACGTATATTTGTATAAATTGATTTTATGCGGGCAAATTTCTCATATAAAGAGTATTTTTGATATATTATTTTGAAATGGGTCTTATCTTGAAATTAATTTTTAAATGAGATCGACTTATCCCTAAACAAGTCACTAAATGAAGATTTGTGGTTGAATTACTTTTTTTATAGTCTCTTTTCCTTTAGAGCATCTCTAGCTAACTTTATATAGACTTATTTAGGGATTCCTTATTATAGAAATCAAGTCTTAAGAGATATATTAGGTAACTGTTTCCTATTTGTTTGATACAGATTTTATCGATTTTATGTTGGAATCTGTGAATTCATTGGTCATTGAATTCTAAAATTCAATTGCAGAATTCAATTGCAATTAAATTGGCCATTCAATTGGCAATTGAATCTTGAAAATCAATACCACTCATGACTATTGCTTTTCCTGTAACCCTCTCTATGATGGAAATCCTATATATATGCTGTCATTTTTCAGTATTAATGGCAAGAAGAGAAGAAGAAAGAGGCAGAGGTAAGAAGAGACATGACAGAAAAAATCACAGCAGAGGTAAGAAAGGAGAGATACAATTCTCAGATAATATTGCAAGCTGTAAGAAAGAGAAAGACAGACGAAGTACATTCGTAGCCGATCCTTGGTGGTGTTTCGACGATCGTGTAGCCATTTTATCCTGGGAGAGTGACGCAGGTGAAAAACCTATAACACCATCGGTAGGTGGTGAATCATTCTTAAGAAAACGGCGGTTGTAGGACTCGGTTTGCAAATTCTATTCCTGTTATTTCTGCTCTTTTATTTTTCTGTAATTTCATATTATTGTAATTGTTGAAAGTTAATAAAGATGTATTTTCTGGATCACTGAGCATGTATATATTTTGGCGTTGGATTGTCTCTCAACAAACTTAAGAATGATTCAGTTTTAAAAATATGCTTGATTTGGATCTTGTTTTCTTTTCCAGAAAATGCATGTTTATGCTTCTAACTTTTCTGTGAGTATGTACAGGATTATGGATTCTAAATCTTCGTTGGAA
>JAOTRH010089124.1:0-16680 GCA_034768845.1 Heliamphora exappendiculata | reverse complement strand
ATAAAATTAATTTTCTATTTTATGAGAATCTTTATGAGTAATGTATGTGTATCATTTCTTTAATATTATGCATGGATATCCGATATTCTATATAGTATTTAATCTGGTGTGTAGAGTATGGCTTGCACACAAAAGATCAGATTTTAAGTTCTTACAAAATATAAGTTTTATGTTCACAGTTTATATAGAAAAAGGCATACCATCGGTACGATAGTGGCACAGAATTTTCGTAGGCTTGTCTTGATTACGGGAACAGATAATAACGTCGTCTATTATTCTGACTTTCTATGCCAGTACATTTTGTGTGTATTGAACGGGACATTTTGGGACTATATAAATTAATTCACACCCCAAGGTTAATATGAATAGTATTTATCCTCTTAATGCTAAAATAATTATTAATTTGTATATATTTAATATTCGTTGTTTTGATTCATTAGAGGGTGTGATCTTATATGGGTCTATTTTTCCGGTGAGTTGGATAACGGTATTATTTATATGACGAATATTAATTATTGACGGAATTCACGTTCCGAATGATCGAAATTGACGATACCCCCTTAAAAAAACTTAAAAATTTTAACCTATCCAAACCTTATAGGTGGATTTGATTATCCGGCAATCAAACAAGTTAAGCGAAAAAACTTAAAGAATATCAAGATGCCGATTAAATTAAATTGTCAGTAATTAAATTTAATTGGCGGGTAACGAGAATCTTAAAGTTGGAAGAAATGATAAGTATTTAATAATAAGAGTTTAATGCAAGATGGTCTTGAAATTATAGGTCAAAGTGTAATTATAATTTTTTCGTAATGTGAACTGTAATTCAGTATTTTATAAAAATTGTAAAAACCAATGCTAGTTTTTTATAATTGTAGATACTGTTATAAAATTTGCTTAATTGCAAAAATTGCTAAAACGTGTTTGTGTTCTACTGGAAGTCTTAATCATAATTACTCCCCAAGTCCTTACTGTTGCCCTATAAATATGCAGATAGGCTGAACCAGTTTCATAACTTGTCTTTAAGACTAAAACTGTTCAGGTTCTGCTGGTATGAGTTCTCGAAGGATTATAACCCACACTATATCCGAAAATTGAATAAAAAAATACAGTAGAAGATCTGACAAGAGTTTCAACTCAAATTCAAATCGTAGTTGAAGATTCGACCGATAAAAAAGTATTCTTCAAAATTAACTTCGAATGCACAGATTTTATTTTGATCGTTCGTTATCAAAATTTTTATCTGGAATCCGTTTTGACGTTTGTCCGTCCAGTTAATTTTTTCAAATAGTCGTTTGCAAAAAGCAAAAATCTTAATAATTTTGTCTCCAACAATTTTCTCCCCCTTTTTACCATTATAAGTTGATATTCGAATTTTATTAGCCAAATAGAAGTTTCTAAATTTTATTCTCATCCTACACAAAGATGTTTACAAAACGTGTTTTGACGAAATGGCATTCCTTTTGAGGTGGTTAGGTATAAAACATTAATAAAAAAACATTTTTAGTAAAAATATATTTTTTAAAAATTATAATCTTATTTTTCTTTAAAAATTATAAATTACTACTACAAAACAGTTAAAACATCACGCTTTAAAAATATAATTATAAAATTATAATCACGTTTTTCCAAGCGTGGCGTATATAAGTGTAATCTAAAATCGAGATTTTCCATCACGCTTTTTGCGAATAATTAAAAATATTAAAAAAATATAATTAAAAATAAAAGGTATATTACACTAACACCCATTCTATTTAAGGGTTATATCACTGTCACCCCCTCTATTCACTGAAATATCACTTTACCCCATACTTTTCAAAAAGTAAGGACTAAAATGATATTTCAAAAGATAGAGAAGGTGTAAATATAATATACCCAAAAATAAAATTAATGTGATCAAAAAATAATTGGGTAAAGTGATGTTTCAAAAAATAAAGAGAGTGTAAGTGTAATATACCCAAAAATAAAATTAGTGTGATTGTTAAGACTTTAAAATCTCGATTTTGCATTATCAACCATACTTTTTGTGCGTAATAAAAATTGAAAAGTGTGATTAAAAATAACAAAAAAATGTGATTAAAAATAACCAAAAACATGATTAAAAATAAAATTAATGTGATTGTTAAGTCAATTTCACATTATCAATCGCTTTTTGTGCGTGATAAAAATTGAAATGTGAATAAAAATAAGTCCAGCGCACCCCCACGCACATGATACTATTTCGAGCCATTTTCACCTATGATAGCCATGTATACTAATGCAATTCTCAATTCACCAATTCCAGCAACAAATCCAAATTTGTACATATTTGATTCCATCAAATCCACAAAGCATAAGCATAAAACATGAAACATAAAAGTCAACTGAAAAAAAGCGTTTCCAACATAATAAAATCCAAGTTCCAAACACGAGACAACAAAACAAATTACTATGACTGTAATAAAAAAATTTATTAAATTTTTAACCAAATATATTTATATAACACTCAATAATCTTTTTAAAATTGTACCAAATTTAACAAAAAAGCTCAATAATTTGAAATTTGTTACAATACAAACTGGAAGAAGTCTTGCTGAAAAAAGAGTAGCAATTCCAACAAATCCATCGCATAACCTGAATATACCGGTGACAACTGTTCATCCTCTTTATTACTCAACAAATTATGAGAGGAATCCATCCGGTATGAAATTGAAGAAAAATTAGATATGACATTAAACAAATATAAAATAACAAATGTAGAAAATCAGATTTGCTTTCTATATTCAATTTTCAATTCTGTGCTTTGAATCAGCAAATTAGAAAGTTTGAACATGACGAGAGAAAAAGGGAATGAAGTTGAACACAATAGCTTGGCAAATATTTTTTCTCTATTCCCTCTATACTAGATGTGAGAGAACATGCAACCTAAAGATCAAAAAAGAAAACAAAGTTAAAGAGTCAACTATGTATATGCAGAATCATAGATTATGATTGACCCATTGTCCTTGGCAAACTATATATCAGTTGATCCCTCATTGTAGCAGAACCAGTTGGATTGTTAGGTGAATAAAAAAATGGCATCTGTTCAGTGGACGGTAGAATTTTCAGATATAGAGATGTTATAAAAAAAAAAGCAATATTGGAAACTCAACGTTAGTGGGGAAAATAATTTCTAATGGAATAATGTTGGCTCAGTTACAATTGGGCATGTTGCATAAAAAAAAAAAAACTTATTAAGAATACTAATCAATAGGATTGAGAATGTCTATGATACATACATATGCATACTAGGTAGGCTCCTACGGGCATTGCAAGTTAGTGAATGCACATAATAATAATATATACAACAATATTATTAAATGCGGCAGAATTGAAGAGTTGTATTTTTTACTCAATGAAACATGTGAAACATAGGTATTTTTGTTGCATGCTGAAAGACAGCCAAATTGAAACATAGGTACTTTTGTTGCAATTTAAAGAAATAGCTAAATTGGTTCATATATTTTTGTAGCTATTTATTACTCATACCAAAGGTGGAAAAGGCAAAGGAAAGAAAGAAAGAACAAAATAGAAAAGGCCTGGTTGTTATTAGACAGAGAGTAAAGGAATCGGTAAAATACTCATTAGACAGAGTAAATGAATTTATAATGATTGTCAAACCAGTTTCACATAAGAAGGAAAAAAGGTAAATTTTATACTTCAATAGAAACAGTTATTTATATAGTTTCACATAAAATTAATTCTTATGAAGAGTAACTGTTTGTATCAGCATATGTAAGCATCAGAAACAGCAACCCATAGAAAAAATACCCTCAGCCAGTATTCTGTACAACTCTGTTTATAACGCACCAAATCAAGCAAAAGAAAATAATATCTTTCTTCTTTCCGATGACAGCTGAGGAAGGGACAATCGTATGACTTCTCCGTCATTATTTTGAGCTAAACGAAGATTAGAGCTAATTATGACCATCTCTATAGCCTTTGAAGTGAAAAGCAAAGAAGTGATAAAAGATGCATTAAAATTGTAGCAGAGAAGAGATGGATCATAATGTTCTTGTTTTTTTGTATGTTACAATGCCATAGGAAGGCAGCCCACAGGCAGAGAAAGTTCTCACTAAATTGATTAATCATATTATCCTAAATTCAAATTATCCACTAAAAAGGGAATTCACATGCATAGTAGTCATGAATTGAGTTGTGAATTGAGCCTCGTTCATGGCAATTACCCAGATTTGTCATAAGGTTGCACCCGTAAAGAACTTGAATCAGGAGTCTTAATTTGAGCTATGCTCTTCAAGCTGACTAGAGTCCCATACTATTCCATCTAAGAACAAAAAAATAATAATAATAAATGAAAGCAATGAATAATACACCATAGAAGAGAAAAACTCGTGTAAATGTTTTTTACACGTGTAAAAAAAATTTGACAATGGTATTGTTGTTTCTAAGTCTACTACAACTATAGCCATGAACTGTAAAATAGTAAGCAAAAGTAATGATCTAAATAAATGATATAATACATGCAATCTATTACATATGGTTGAAGAAGCTTAAAGCTTCATGTAGGTAAAGCATCACAGAGACCTCCATTGCTAAGGCTACAACTATAGCCTTGGCTTGTAAAATAATAAATATTAACACATTGTAAAAACCTGAAAGTATAGTGGTAGACTATCTAGTCAAAATGATTCCTATTAGGAGGTGAATAAGACTTTGTGATACCTGCTGGGCATTAAAATTGCTTTCCATTTTCAGTGTTTGTGAACAGCTACAAAGAGTTTTTCTCTTCGTTTGTTCCACCTGAACATGAATCTGGGCATAATAAGGCTCATACATTTAGTAAGAAATGAAACAGCATAAGAATCACAAAAATAAAGAAATAAGTAATAAGCATGTATATTCGGTATTGAAGTGTAAATTTTACTGCGTTAAATCACAACTAGTACATTATGAACTAGTACATTATGAACTTAGTACTGCGTTAAATCACAAGTGTAAATCACAACGAGTCTAACTTCTCGGGCGCCCGGGGCTTGATTTTTGAAAAATCAACTGCTGATCCTTACTATCGGCATCATGGTCTTTGCATCCATTCGGACAGAATTCTATTCCAACGAAATTCGATTTTGCACGTGGATTGAGACGTCGAGTTTTTAACTCACCGAGGTAGGATCCTAGACTGTATAACTGTTAGAGGGTACTACATGTAATCATACGTGTTTCTACTGTTTAAAAACGCATGAAATGTGATTTATGTTTAAATCAGGTTTTTGGTTTAAAATCGTTTCTCAGCGTTTTGGTGGATGAAATCTCGTTTCGAGAGTTTTCTTTCGAGGTTTTGGGGTTAGACTTGGACGTGTGTAAGTCCAAGGGTGTTAGGAGGATGTTTGGGGGCTTGATTTGAGGTTTGGAGGACAAAACCGTAGCAAAAATCTTTTTCTGGGCAGGATCAGTCGATTGAAGCTATGAGTTCAGTCGACTGGATCATCATTTGGTGAGTTCAGTCGACTGGACCTAGGAGGTCTGTCGACTGAAAATCCTTCTGTTGGGGTTCTCTTTTTCCAGAGAGTTTTTCAGTCGATTAGGGGCTTAGGCCAGTCGATTGGGGTCCTGTGTGGGCCGTTGGCGTTCTTTTGGTGGTTCGGTGGTTGGGTTTTAGCCTTCGTCACTTTCCTCGAATGGTTTTAAAGTGATGGATTCATGTAATCTCACGTTTCGGAAGTTAGTTTCCTGAGGGATGGTTTGAAAAAGGACTTTTCATGAAAAATTTTGGGAAAAACGTGTTTGTTAAAAGTTCGGAGCTAACCCTTGGGGTTGAGTCTCAACTTCTAAAATATTTTGGTGAAAATATATTTTTACATGTTTTGTTTGATCTCCTTGGTTCATGGATTAGATCTTCTTATATACATGTGTTGTATAATTATTTTGAGGGTTTTAAAATATTTTTCATAGATGTACAGTGACAGTGGGTTTGGTTGAGTTGGGCTTCCATTGCTCCTTGGTTAAGTCCAAAAACGTAGGTGCTCTGTACCTTCGGGTTAGTTCCCGTAAATTGAGTGTGTGTGGGTGTTTTGTACCTTCGGGCTCAGGTCCCATAAATTAAGCAGTAGGTGCTCTGTACCTTCGGTTATCTCCCGTAAATTGAGCAGTACGAGTGCCTCCATTAATGGCGTCGTTGTCGTGACTCCGTATAGAACTTTTCATTACTAAACCTGTGGGTCTAGGGTAATAAACGAGAGTCTATAGTTGTTACCTTTGTTGGTGTAGCAGAGTCGGTACATAGGATTACATTTTATCGTGTCTTCTCGGCTGTGTATCCCCGGGTGGAGAATGCTGTGTTTTACTACTTGTGAGACCCAGACCCGTCTCTTTTTGAGATCTTTATACATGTTGATGCGTTTCTTTCCATATATGTATCTCTGTGTTCCATAGATTATGTTTTCGTTGTAGAACAGCATGTTTTGTATAGGTGTTATACGTGTTAAGCATGCGGGAGTTTGATTTTGGTTGCCTTTTTAGTTTTCTCTCCCAGCAGCGATCGCTCGAGCGGGCTGGTGGCAGAGTGTTGGTTCGAGATGTGACCGCTCGAGTGGTGGGTGTGCACTCGAGCAGGGTAGTGGCAGAGCGTGGCTCGGGTGGGGTCTGCTCGAGCGGTGGTGTGGCATGGCCTATGTCGGCAAGGGGTCCGCTTAAGCGATGCTTGGGCGCTCGAGCGGTGCGTCCTGGGAGCGAATTCCTGTAGAATGTTATAAATATCTTTTGTGGCTCAAAATATCTATTTTCAAGCAAATCTCTTTCTCTCCACCTTTTCTCTACCTTCTCTCTAGCTTTCGGGTGGCCCGGGGCTTAGTTTTTCGCGATTGGATAGCAAATTCTTGTTGTCGGCGACGTGGGCTTCACATCCATCCGAAAGGATTCTCGTTCCGACGAGGTTGGATTTTGAAGCGTCGAGCTTTTGGCTATTTGAGGTAGGATTCTAGACCTACTGTTGTTAAAAGGGTGATATATGTAATTATACTTCATTTCACCGGGTAGAAATGCATGAAATACTGTTTACATGTTTTAAACCTTGGTTTACAGGTAAAAATGGGTTTTACGCCTTTTCTCAGTTTGATACATGATTCGGATGTGTTGAGATCCGTAGTTTTCAAAAGGAACTTTGAAAACGAGGTGTTTTAATGAAAAACATGATTGTGGAGGTTTGGAGCTAACCCTTGGAGTTGAGTCTCAGTTTTACTAAACATATGTTGTTACATGCTTGTAGATCTCCATGTTGATGGATTGGATCCCTTTATATATATGCGATGTAAAACTGTTTTACAGGTTTTCCTTAAATGTTATCCATAGATGTACCATGACAGTGGGTTTGATTGAGTTTGGCTTCCATTGCTCCTCGGTTAAGTTCAGAAACGTGCGCAGCTTAGGTGCTCTGTACCTTCGGGTTAGTCCTGGTAATTGAGTGTGTGTGGGTGCTTTGTACCCTCGGGCTCAGGTGCCGTAAATTAAGCAGTAGGTGCTTTGTACCTTCAGTTATCTCCCATAAATTGAGCAGTACGGGTGCCTCCGTTAATGGCGTCATTGTCGTGACTCTATATAGAACTTGCCATTACTAAACCTGTAGGTCTAGGGTAATAGACGAGAGTCTATAGTTGTTACATTTGTCGGTGTGGCAGAATCGGTACATAGGATTACATTTTATCGTGTCTCCTCGGCTGTGTATCCCCAGGTGGAGAATGCTGTGTTTTACTACTTGTGAGACCTGGACCCGTCTCTTTTCGAGATCTTTCTATATGTTGATGCGTTTCTTTCCATATATGTATCTCTGTGTTCCATGGATTATGTTTTTGTTGTAGAACAGCATGTTTTGTATAGGTGTTATACGTGTTAAGCATGCGGGAGTTCAATTTTGGTTGCCTTTTCAATTTTCTCTCCTACCGACGACCGCTCAGTGGTGGGGAGCTCGCTTGAGCGGGCTGGTGGCAAAGTGTTGGTCCGAGATGTGACCGCTCGAGTGGTGGGTGTGCGCTCGAGCGGGGTAGTGGCAGAACGTGGCTCGGAGTGGGGTCTGCTCTAGCGGTTATTAGGCGCTCGAGCGGTGGTGTGGCATGGCCTATGTCGGCAAGGGGTCCGCTCGAGCTGTGCTTGGGTGCTCGAGCAATGCGTCCTGGGCGCGAATTCCTGTAGAAGGTTATAAATATCTTTTGTGGCTCAAAATATCTATTTTCAAGAAAATCTCTTTCTCTCCACCTTTTCTCTACCTTATCTCTAGCTTTCGAGTGGCTTAGGGCTTAGTTTTTTGTAGTTGGACAACAAATCCTTGTTGTCGGCAACGTGGGCTTCACATCCATCCAGACGGATTCTCGTTTCGACGAGGTTGGATTTTGAGGAGTCGAGCTTTTGGCTCTTTGAGGTAGAATTCTAGACCTACTGCTGTTAAAAGAGTAATATATGTAATTATACTTGCTTTCACCGGGTAGAAATGTATGAAATGATGTTTACATGTTTTAAACCTTGATTTTTGGGTAAAAGTGAGTTTTACGCCTTTTCTCGGTTTGATACATGATTTGGATGTGTTGAGATCCGTAGTTTTCAAAAAGAGCTTTGAAAACGAGGTGTTTTTATGAAAAACATGATTGTGGAGGTTTGGAGCTAACCCTTGGGGTTGAGTTTTAGTTTTACTAAACATATGTTCTTACATGCTTGTAGATCTCTATATTGTTGGATTGGATCCCTTTATATATATGCGATGTAAAACTGTTTTACGGGTTTTTCTTAAATATTATCCATAGATGTACCGTGATAGTGGGTTTTGTTGAGTTGGGCTTCCATTGCTCCTCGGTGTAAGTCTAGAAACGTGCGCAGTGTAGGTGCTATGTACCTTCGGGTTAGTCCCTGTAAATTGAGTGATTGGGTGCTTTGTACCCTCGGGTTCAGATCCCGTAAATTAAGCTGTAGGTGCTCTGTACCTTCGGGTTGAATCCCATAAATTAAGTGGTTGGTGGGTGCTCTGGACCTTCGAGCTTGACCCGTAAATTGAGCAGTTACGTTGTCGTGACTCCATATAGAACTTTTCATTATCAAGCCTGTGGGCCTAGGGTAATAGATGAGAGTCTATAGTTGTTGCCTTTGTCGGTATGGCAAAGTCGGTATATAGGATCTCATTTTACAGTGTTTTCCTCGATTGTGTGTTCCGAGTGAAAAAATAATATTTTGATTCCGGTTGTATGATCCGGGTGAACAAAGATCATCTTTCGATTACTGTTTTATTACTAGCTTTTCCTTAACTGTGGCATGATATCTGTTACGATGATATGCATAGTTTGAAGGATGAAAATGTGAGTTTTATGAGATAAAATTTTTTTGAGGCCCGTGTTGGCTTGGTGGAAAACTGGTGGTTTTTTAGAGAAAAATCATTTTTAGTTCCTATGGTTGAGCTCGTGTGTATATAATTGCATAGCTTACTTTACAGCTTTATTGTCTTTTTCTATTGGGTTTCTGCTCACGGTGTGAAATTTTCCTGTAAAAATATTTTCAGGTGACCATGTGGAGTTGATCTAGATGCTTTTGGTGATGGAGAGCTTGCTGTAGTTTTTTTGTTTTGCACATGTACTTATACACGTGATACCTATTTCAGAAGGCTGATTTTGTACGCCTTTCGGTGATATATTTATTCATGTATGAATTTGCATAATTTTTGTTTATGAGAGATAAACTTGGAGATCTTTATCCAAGTGTTGTGATATTTTATAGTTGATGGTTTTCCAACTGCAAATTTTATTTTCTCAAATGAATGTTTTGGTTGGCTATCGCGTGACCCTGGTGTTTGGGGCGTGATACTACTTTCTCTTAACTGTGGCATGATATCTGTCAAGATTATATGTATAGTTTCAAGGATGGAAAACTACTGAATTTTGAGAGAAGAACCTGTTTGGCTTTTGTGGTCGAGTTAGCTCCCATCTTATGATTGCATGACTTGTATTATAGTTTTATTGTTTATGTTCTACTAGGTTTCGGCTCACTGTGTGAAATGTTTGCTGTAAAATCTTTTTCAAGTGAACACGCGGAGTTAACCTAATTGCAGAGGTGATGGAAAACTTGCCGTAATTTTTTCTTTTTGGAGACATATACCTTTACATGTGATGCTAGTGAAAGATGATTTTGTACGCCTTTTGGCGATATACTTATTCATCTATGAGAATGCATATTTATCATTTCTGATAGATGAACTTGGGAAATCTTTTATTCAACTTCTGTATTTTGATTTCTAACTATAAAATCTATTTTTATTAAATTGGTATTTTGGTGGGTTTTCGCGTGACCCTGGTGCTTGGGGCGTGACAACTTGGTATCAGAATTTTAGGTTCGAATACCTAAGAACCATGAAAAAGGACGTACATCACGAAGGAGAGAAACAAAACTAGAAGAGGAAAAATTTGGGCTATTGTAGAAGACTGTTGGGCCTCGTTTGTTGTTGGATAATTGTTTTAGCTAGTTTATTGGTTAAATTACTTGTTTACAAATTTTTATAATTTATTTAATTAAAAAAAATTAAATAGTATAATTAAGTTTTTCATGAAGTAAGATAAAATCTTTAAGAATTTTAAATAAAATCTTTAAGAATTTTAAATAAAATCTAAAATCTCTTTTTTTTTTAAAATTAAATAAAAGGTTATTTCCTGGTTATTTTGTTTGTTCGCTTAAAAAGACTTGTAAAGATTTCTTTTATATTTTAAAGCCAAGTTTTAACTAAAAAGGGAGTTTAAAATTTTAAAAGAAATTAATAAAAAATTTAGTCCTTAGATTAAAATAGAATTAAAGAATTTTACTTATTAAATTATGGGAATAAGATTTTAAGCTAAATCTTATGTTTTTTTTTAAAATTTTCGAGTATTTAATTGAACACTTAAAAATTTACAAATTTACTAAAAATAACTAAGGTAAATAGAACCATCAGCTAAGTAAGGATTATTATCCCACACTTAAGTGTATGTTTAATTTCTTATTAGGCACTGAGATTTTGTCATTAGATAATTAAAAATAATGGGATCAGGAACAAAGAGATTTTTTTTTGTCGCGTCTAAGTTAAGGTGAAGTGTTTAAGTATTATTTTAAACAAAAATACATGAACTTTGTTTTGAACTTTGCTTTAAACTTACTTTATATCGAGACAGCTTGTTAACATGTGACAACATGGCTTCTATATGCAAATGCTATGAAATTTTTTAATTATGCTATCGATATCTTTTAAAAGCATGTGTATGTGAAGGAAAAGTTTTGATAATACGATGTTATGTTGTTCCAAAGAGTCAAGTTACAAGGGTTTTCGGTCCTTTATATCCCGTTAGGGAAAGTTACCCAATTATGTGTTTTGTTTGTCCCCATAGGAGAGGTTTCCCGTTGAGCGGAGATTATTTTACCTTAAAGGCTTTTCAAGCTAAATTCTGGGTTATAGCACATACCACTTGTGCTTGGTGGAGAATGGCCCTCATTCCATCATATTGCTATCCGTGCATTTGAGAATTGAGGTTACGGTACCGTCGAAATTCCTGGTCATAAGGTTGACGACTACATGGACACTGTTGGGTATAAATTATGAATAAAACAGTTTTATGGAGGCGGTTATGCCATGAGTTTTACTTTTAAATTGTGTGAGAATGGATTTAATTAACTGTGGCAGTTGAGCTTTGAAGATACTTTTGAAAAAGCAGTGAATGTTATTTATGAGATTTTGTGACAAGTAAATTCACTATTCTACATCTCTTGTGCAAAGCATGATGTTTTGGCATCTCTAAATAAAATGACTGTTTTTTGTCTTGTTTATTATAATACTACATGCACTCTCCTATAACATTTATGGTTGCAGATAGCGGGGACAGCTAGAGTTAGTCCACCACAATTGTCAAATCCATTGTCCGGGGCTCGTAGTGAATTGTGATATTTGTTTCAATCTTTTAGCAAAAGGCCAGAAGTATGAAGTTTTCTTTTGTAAAGTATACGCCGGTTTGGGAATATAAAATAACGTACCAGTAGCATGAACAGTTACTTTGGTTTTTATAAATAAATAATTACAGTTTGACTATTATAAACACTCTTTTAATTACTATAAATCACATCGATTTTCGATCCTTAGAGAGAGGGCTCCTCTATATCTTGTTTAGTTTTCTTTAAGTCTACAAAGAATATATGGGATTCATACCCACCTGAATGCCTTTAATCACTACTTTAGCTGTAAAGTAAAAAAAAAACTGTGCATTCACATGAAGGGTGTGACATTTTGGTATTAGAGCACTAGATTTTTTAAGATTCTATAAACTTGCAGGAGTTTGGTCTGTGGTGAACCATAGGATATGTGCATTTTCTTACGTTTTAGCATAAGCCTTAGGATATTGTACCCTCGTTATCGGATGTCTATTTAACTGGCTTTGAAGTCCATTTGGGAAACACGTTCTGTAGGCGTAGGTTCCTAATTGAAAATCTAAGTATGTTGTCGGATTTAAGGAGATAACCCTTGGTTTTTCTTGCTAGTTCAGTTGTCTTTCTTCTATATGAGTTGGGTTTGACTCTGGTATCAAATCTTAACTTCGTACCTTTCTTGTAGAAGATAAAGTATGAAATATTCAGAAGGGGCATCGTTTGTTCCTAATGAAGTACAACAAGAAGTATCTTCTTAAATGAGACCAATACAACCTGATCCAACTACGAGAATGCTAGAAGCAATAGGAAGACTAACGAAACAAAATGCAAGATGGATCGCTACCCAAGTAGAGAGGATGGGAAACTCCACGATCAAATGGTATAAGGACTTGGTGCTAAAGAATTCGTAGGAACTCTTAATCTCATGGAAGAAGAAAATTGGCTGAAGAATACGGTACGCATCTTGGACAGGCTAGGAGTACTTGAGGATGAATGGGTTGACCTTGTAGCCTTCATGTTTAGAGAAGAGACATACCATTGGTGGGAAGCTACAGAAAGGTTATTGAAGATGCCGGTACCATGAGTCGAACCCCCTGTACCCTAAAAGATTTTCTAGAGTTGGTTTGAGAAGGCGTTTGATGAACAGTACAAGCTTGTAACATATAAATATGAGAAGGAACAAGAATTCATCGACTTGGAGTAAGAAAGAATGAGTGTGGCCGAGTATGAGATGAAATTCATGGAGTTATCTCGGTATGCCATACAACTGATACCTGACGAGAAAACAAAGTGTAGGAGATTTTAAAAAGGACTGAACTTGAGGTTTTATGAAGTAAAACCGTTTTGAGGCTCATGTGGTTGTGTTGAACGTTATGCTATGTGATTGCATATCCTGCTTTACTGCATCATAGTCTATTTTTATTGGGTTTTGGCTCACGTAGTGGGATTTGTTAAAACTTTTTTTAGGTGTTGTTGGTCACAAGAAGTTGATCTAAAGGTGCCCATAGTGGCGGAAGACTTCGTATAGTTTTTCATTTTGTTATGGAAACATGTATTCCCACATGTGATGCCTTTTTCTAAAGGCGTGTTCTGTACCAACTATAGCCACTCCATCGCTACAGTAGGATCAGGATCCTCAACAAAAGTGGGTGGATCCATACGTCTGAACTCTTGCATCGCTGCTGTTGCCCTTGGCTCAGGTTCCCTCTCTCTCTCCCCCTAGCGGTCTCAACCAGCTGACCAACAGAGCCAACCAGTGCACGCAGCAACCCTACCGTGTCGACAAATCCTTGGGGAGCATTTGCATCCCTAGCAGCAGGGATAGGCACATCCCCTTGGCCAACACCACGGCCACGGCCTCGACCACGACCTCGTCCTCTCCTCGCAAACATCGCGTCTATAAGAAAGGAAAAACAGAACATAAGACACAGCACATCACATGAACATAAACCCTAACCACATAAGCATGCTAACACATAGCCGCATAGGTTCATGTTAAATAAACCTCACATATCAAGGAGAGTCGACAAGAGTGACGCGTCAATTTGGATAACCCTCTTAGATTCTTTTCCAGAAAATACGTCGGCCAAACACATTTCAAACTCGTCTTCCAAGCTTGTTAACCCAAACGCCCGAAGGCAAGATTGATTAATCCTAAAGTTCAACCCCCATGCTCACATATACACAATAGTTACACATATCATGCTCATGCTATCAAAACATCTAAGCACACGCAGTCAAGCACATGCAATCAACCTTACACGGTGATGCACCCTCTTTCCACGGCTCTTAGGTATTCGAATCTAGAGCTCTAATACCATGTTGTCACGCCCCAAACTCTGGGTCACGTGAATGCCCACAAATAACCATTCACAACACCCAAACCGATATCCACTCACATATAAAACATACAAGCATTTTATAAATAACTGACAAAAGGTTTATGATACACACGGCTCCAACATCGTTAACATGTAAATATACATGGTTTAGAAGAAACAAAAGAAAGATTACTGATCTTCCACCCCCTCCTGTACCTCCCAATCAACCTGTGGGACCGGTACCTGAAAAATATTTCAAATCCCACACCGTGAGCCAAAACTCAGCAGAAATTAGACTAACACCAGATATAAGCAAAACATGCTAGAAAAACGATGCACAACATTTAACTCTCTTTCAAGCCTTAAAACGGATTTTCACATACAAAGGGGATGCAGAGAAAAGAACCATTTTTGACTCACAGAAGCCTCGAAAGTGGTTTGAAAACGATTTTATATCACAACTCACCTAAGTCTTAAAAATAGTTTGAAATAGGTTTTATCCATCCCATAATGCTTCACATACAATTCATATACCTTCTCGGGCTTTCACCGAGGGACCTAAGCCCCAACTAATGCACCTTCTCGAACTTTCATCGTGGGATCTCAGTTTCAACTAATGCACCTTCTCGAACTTTTACCGAGGGACCTCAGCCACAACTAATGCACTGTTAACCAGAGTTAACATTCACAGAACTACATGTCCATCCATCACATTTCATGCACATATGCATAAATAGACCAGAGTTTTAAATGCATAAGATCACGTACCAACGTTACGTTTTACAAAATCACGTCACATGCTACACACGCGACTCACGCTACACATGCATCTCATGCAACACATGCATAAATGAAACTAGAGTTCTAGATGCAGCACGATCACATATCTGTCCTCAATAGGCATAAATAAAACTAGAGTTCTAAATGCAAGAAAACATATATAATACTATGTTTCACATAATAGTACCATGTGCCATGTAATTCGAAGGCCAACACCAAACCTCCCACACTAACCACCATGCACACAATCGTGCCCTGACAACCCGCATCTAACCATGCACTCCCACGTCGAATCTAACCCACGTCACCCCCAAGGACGACAACACCACAAACCTCAATGGCTCACCCTGACCAACCAAACGAGGAACGACTAAC
The DNA here is from genome assembly GCA_034768845.1 of Heliamphora exappendiculata. NCBI lineage: Eukaryota > Viridiplantae > Streptophyta > Magnoliopsida > Ericales > Sarraceniaceae > Heliamphora > Heliamphora exappendiculata. The sequence goes on along the minus strand of JAOTRH010089124.1, from coordinate 1,312 downwards.
ACCCCTCATCATTAGTCCAATGATAAAATTCCATAATTCAATCAACTGAAACACCACTTGAGGAGGGCTAGTCAAAGGTTCATAACCCAACTGACCAAAAAGCCACCACAACCACAAAAACAACACAAAATAGAAAAAATCCCAACAAAACCAATCCAGTCGACTGGATTGGAGATCCAGTCAACTGGATCAACACACTATCGTCCCAGTCGACTTGATCACCCAGTCCAGTCGACTGAACGGTGGCGGGACAAAAACCCTAGGTTCGGAACAAGCCCAAAAACCCCAAATCAAAACCTTCAAACAATCGTTTTGATACCCACAGACATACCCATGCCCCAGACTACCACAAAATCTCGAAAGAAACACTTGACACCCGATTCCATCGAACCGAAAGCAACACACAATGCCTTTTAAATTGAAACCTAACCCATGAAATGAAAAATGATTTTTCATGCATTTTTAACCGGTGAAAACACGTACAGTTACACGTAGCACTTTTATAAGACATGAGAGTTTAGGATCCTACCTTAGTGAATCAAAAACTCGATATCTTGAACTACGTGCAAAATCGAACTTTGTTGAAATAAAATTTCGTCCGGATGAATACGTAACCCTCGGTGCTAATAGTAGGGATCCGCTGTCTGATCGTCGAAAATCGAGCCCTAGGCTCATGAGAAGTTAGAGAGAAGGCAAAACGTTTGGTTGGTTCAAAAAGTAGAGAGGGAAGAGGAAAGATATTTTGAAACAAGCATCTAAGGGCAAATATTTATAGGCTCGCCAGAAAATATGCATATATTTTTTTAAAATTCGCACCGCAACGCCCAACGGTCCCTGGTAACTAACTCAGCATGCATATCTAAATCCGATCAGGCATAAAAACACATAGAAACATGCTATCACGAAAAATGAATAACAACGCGTCGAAATCTCGTAAAAATTAAAACGGATTATGGTCTCACAAATTCTATAATATAAATGGATCAAATTATCAAAATAAATTATTTTATATACTATAAAATAGAAATGGAACTCTCTCTATTAAAAAAAAAAAAGGGAGAACCTGGATCCTGCTGTGTGGGTGTGTTGTTTGCTGTGTGTAGTTTGGAGTTTCTATTGGACCGTTTGGTTATTTGCAATTTATTGCTAGGATTTTTGTTATTAATTGTTTTGATTAAAAGGATAAAATAAATATAAAACAATATATATATATATATATAATAATAATAATAATAATAATAATAAAGGGTGAATTTAGGATTTGAGTCTCTCCATGGAAAAGAAGGAGAAACAAAACCAGAAGAGGAAAATT
>JAOTRH010089113.1:0-16680 GCA_034768845.1 Heliamphora exappendiculata | reverse complement strand
TTATACAGATATGAAGGTATATAGAATGAAGACCATGACCCATTTGAACTTGACCAGATCTACCATCCATTACCCAACAGAAAGACAGACAGAGGTACAGAAAGAGAAAATATTAAGCAAATCAATAAAATACGTACAACCTTAAAATAAACAAATAATAGAGACTTTTGAAGAGGGTTTTTTGCATTTTTTGGGGTAATTAACTATAACATAAAAAGAAAAAAGAATACAAAGATACAAGGGGCATACCCTAGGCTGTATAAACACCATCAGAAACAAAAACAAAAGCATAAAAAGGCTTTTGGCTAAGCCAAAACCAATACAAAACAACCAAACAACTAAAGGCCAACAACCTAGGAACAACAAAGAGAAAGGCCATAGATGCCGCCCCCATAATTAAGGAAAGATGGGGGAGGAAGCTAGGCCATCCAAACAAGAAAGCGAATCAACAGACCAAACAAAACGCAGTAACAATAAATAGCCCAGCACTCCAAAACCGTATAAGCAACACCAACAGCCAAACTGTGGTGTTGGCATTTCTAGCCTTAAAATAATGTCATGGCTGTAATAACACAATGTTGCGGCCGTTCATATAAGAAGGCATAAATGTATTGACGCATATGAAAAGGATACGGCTGTAATTGTGGGTTTAACAAAACATATGGCCGTGGCACAAAAGGATCACGACTGTCATATTCTTGAACCTCAATAAGCTTCTGATGTGTTTAGTGTGCTTCTGAGCATCGGAACAGAGGACTATGAATATGCTATTAGTGATGAAAACTTAAAGGAAATAGATATTTACATTAAAATAAATGATAAACAAGCAACAAAATAATGAAAACCATATCCACGACACCCTCAAGAGAACAGGATGAGGGTTTAAGAGGAGTTGTGGGATCCTAAGGTTACCTCGTGTGAATATCTACCTCGAATGGCCCCTCGGTGGTGAGAATATAACACTTCCAAGCCAACGTATGTGCTCCAATAACTCATATGGGGAAAGCAAGAACACGGACGAGGCTCGGGAAGTATGAGACAGATGGGAGAATATTGAGTGGAGGAGTATTTAGGTGAGCAACATAGACCCCTTCTGGGATGCTGCCACTTGTCCAAAAAGGTGTAACAGTGACGACCGCTACCTTTTTTCTTTTGTACAGTGCATGCCGTTACCTTTATGGTGGTGAAAAGGACAGCCGTGACTTTCAAAAGTCACGGCCTGGATTAAAAAGCAACGACTGTGATAAAGAAAGTCACAACCTAATTTAGGGTTTTCAAAATGGTCACGGCCGTGAGAGTAAGGACACGTCATGTTCTAGGGTTTTTTAAATGGTGGCGACCGTGAGGATAAGAATGTCACGACCTGAAGGTTTTTTTTAGAGTTTCTAGGTTTTGAGCCATAGTTGTGATTTTGCTTGCTTGGGGGTATCTCTAAGCATGATTTTCATACTTTCTTCATTGGGGCGCATTCAAGATGGGTGCCTTCTTAGGGTTGTATACTGAAAATCATGCTTTTAGTTTTAAATTTTATTTTAATAAAATTAATTTTCTATTTTATGAGAATCTTAATGAGCAATGTATGCAATATTATTTCTTTAATGTTATACATGAATGTCTTTAATTCTGTATAGTATTTAATATGGTGTGTAGAGTACGATTTGCACATAGAAGATTAGATTTTAGGTTCTTGCAGAATATAAGATATTTGTTCACAGTTTAGATAGAAATAGACATACAATCGGTATAACTGTACCATAAAATTTTATTAGGACTGTCTTGGTTACAGAAAACAGATAATAGCATTGTCTATAGTTCCGACTCTCTGTGTTAGTACACTTTGTGTGTATTGAACATGACACATTGGGGTAATTAATTTTATACTGATTATATAAATTAATTCACACCCCAAGATTGTCATAAGAGTACTTATGCTCTTAATCCTAAAATAATTATTGATTTGTGTATATTTAATATTCATTGTTTTGATTCATTAAAGGGTACGATCTTATATGGGTCTATATTCCCGGTGAGTTGGATAGCGGTATTATTTAAATGGTGAATATTAATTATTGACGGAATCCACGTCTCGAATGATCGGGATTGACAATACTCGCTTAAGGAAGTTTATAAGTTTTGACTGGGCCAAACCCTACAGGTGGATTTGATTATCTGGCAGTCAAATAAGTTAAGCGAAATGGCTTAAGAAATTTTAAGAGGCTGATTAAATTAAATTGTCAGTAATTAAATTTAATTGACAGGTATCGAAAATCTTAACGTGGGGAGATGAGTTAAGAATTTAATACCAGGAGCTCAATGCAAGAAGGTCTTGAGGTTATGGCTCAGAGTGTAATTATAGTTCTTTAGTGGTGTGAACTGTAATTTAGTGTTTTATAAAAATTACAAAAATCGCTGAGAGATTTGCTTAATTACAGAAATCGCTGGATACGTATCTGGGTTACACTAGAAGTCTTCATCATAATTACTCCATAGGTCCCTACAGTAGCTTTATAAATATGCCGGTAGGCTAAACCATATTCATAACTTGTTGTTAAGATTAAAGCTGACCAGGTTTTATCGGTTCAAATTCTCGAAAGATTGTAGCCCACACTACATTTGAGAATCGCATAAGAGAATACAGTAGAAGGTCTGATTGGAGCTTCAACTCGGAATCAAAATCGTAATCGACCAAAAAAATGTATTCTTCTAAATTAACTGTGGTTGCACGAATTTTTATTTTGACCGTTTCACATCAAAAGCTTTTTCTAGAGCCCGTTTCGGTAATTACCTGTCCAGTTATTGTTTTATCGAAAATCATTTACAAAAATAATGATCTTAGCAGTTTTACCTCCAAGAATTGGTATTAGAGCCATTTTGTTTCTTGTTTATGGTTTATCGGGGCCGGGTAGTTTTAGAACTGTGCTAACTTTGTTTTGTAGGCGTTCTAATCCCAGTTTTATCATCATCATATTTTTCATGTTGGATTGAATGGTTTCGATGACGATTTAATTTTTTCTAATCACGAGAGTTGATCGTGATAGATTAAGTTTTTTCTCGATCGAATGTGAGCCTACGGGACATAGGTTTCGATGTAATAACTATTATTTGTTTTAAATGTCAGTTTAGAATATTTAAGAACGTGTTGAATATCTAAGAACTGGCGGCAGCGTCGGCGGTGGTTTTGGGTTTTACGGGCCACAGATCACGGTAATTTTTAACAGTTTTAAAATAATTTTTTCTAGTGAGTTTTTATAGTATTTATGCATTAAAAATGGCAGCAAAAATAAGTTAAAAATAGTAGTAAAAATCGACAAAAATAGACCACCACCGGCAACTTTGCCAGCGGTTGTTCGGGGCTGATTTTTTTATTTTTGGGATTGTTCTTTTAGCAATTCTTAGGCATAAAATAGCAATAAACATATCTTAAAATACTGTCTTAAAACCATTAAAAAGCTACGCCAAAATAGGCGGTAAAAAGTGCAAACACAGCTGCGATTTTTTGCGACAAGGGACGGCACTGTTCGGGGCTGTTTTCGAGGCCTTTTCGGGACTGTTTTGAGGCGTTCTTCGAACCATCATGTTGCTGGATATTAATGTTATTTTTTCCAAAAAATTGAGAGTAAAAACACCATCGAAAAAAGCCCAAACAGTGGGTTGAAGTGGGCAGCAGCGTAGGTAGCGGTAGCGGCAGCAGCGGCGGCTTTCGGGCTATTTTGATGGCCATTTTTGGGATTATTTTTGGTCTCATTTGTTGACAAAAAAATACTACTTTTCGAGAGCTATTTTTTAAAAAAAATGGCGTCGAGAACAGAGCACGGAGGAGGCAGCAAAAGCCACCTAAAGCCGGCAACATGGGCGGCGCCGATGGTGGCTTGTGGCCAGCGGTGGTGGCGCTGGTTCGGGGGCTGTTTTGATCGAATATTCTGATATGTTTTGATTCTTGTGTGATATATTAGTATATCACAGCGTATCAAAAAAGCCTGATGCAATCGGGATATAAGAAATTGGTTCGGAATGTGATTTTTACAGCTTATCTTTAATATGAGACTGAAACTTTTCAGAGTTTCGATTCGATCATAAAATCGAGATATATACATATTTTTCATTTATATTCATATGAACTGCGTAGGTGATGTATATCTATTTTATATTTTTCTGTTAATTTAATTAATTCAGAAAATTCGATTTCAATTAAAAAAAATTTGTAATGAAAAATAAAATAAATTTTTTTTGTGTAAATAAATGTAACATAAAGAAAGAAAAAAGGTACATGTTTACAAGGGGCAAACACAAAATGGTTTTCGGCTAAACCATAACTAAACTGGGACAAGAAAAGCAACCTACAAAAGACAAACTAAAAAATTAAAATTTTCTTAATTAAAGTTTTTAATTAAATAAAAAAACTTTAGATATTCTAGTTTTTTTTTTTACAAAATATTACGTTTAAGATGATTTTTCATAAAATCGAATATCTTGAAAAAATGTGAAAATTAATTCTGAATTTTGAAATAATTAAATGAAAAAGTGTTTAATCTAAATAAATTATTATTTTTCAAAAAATGTGTAACGAAAAATAAAATAATTAAATGCCTTTAATCATTACCTTAGCTGAAAAGCTGAAGAAAAAACTATGCATTTATTAAATTTTATTTGTTACGTATTAGAACACGAAAAGATGGTTTGGTAAACTAAAATATTTGAAATCGTGTACACGAAAATATGTTTGATTCTTTCAAATCGTATGTTTTTTTAAAATTAATAAATTTAATTTAATTAAACAAATTTTTATAACTCTCAAAAATATTTTTAAAATCTAAGTGGGAGAGAAAATTTATTCATAGATAAAACTCGGGGTCTCCATCAACAGTTTGTAGGTGATGCAATTAAATCGGGCGTGTTGGCAATAAGGCCTTCCTCTCCATCGGACAAATTAATTGCGGTATCGCTAGTACAAAGCTCATTTAGGGATAATTTTAAATAATTGTTAGTGTGGATCACTTCTCCATCTGAAGGGTTTATTGTAAAGGAATTGATTTAAGATTAGGTGGCGGTTAATATTTAGCTGTATATAATTGTATTCTCTTCATCTGAGTTACTGCTATTATATATCGGACCAAAACTATGTCATCTATTTAATTTTACATGGAAGGGTCAGTTGCCTAGATAGTAAAATTAAAAAAAATTAGCCCGTCTGGACAAACGATAGATAGTAGATATCCTCCCATGAGACATGCTATTCATATGGGACCATGATGCTGACGAATTTTTTTTAAAATGATAGAGGGTACCAAATTAAAATAAATTTAAAATTTTGCTCGTTATAGTTAACAGTTATTTTTAATTATGTAATTCTCAGGAATAAAATAGTTTTCAATCCACTCGTTTCAATACTCAAAGGAAACAAACTTACGGGACCACACTATCTTGATTGGAAAAGAAATTTGGACATTGTATTAACTGCTGAGGACTATAAATTTGTGTTAACTGAGATTTATCCACCAGTACTTGATGTGGGGGTGATCAGTTAGGAAACCTAGGCCCATCAGAAGTGGTAGAAAGCTGATCAGATGGCTCGTTGTTACATTTAGGCTTCTATGTTAAATGATTTACAGCATCAGCATCAGTCTACGCCCAGTGCCTATGATATGATTATGAACCTCAAAGAAATATTTGGAGATCAAAATTGTGCCGCTATGTAGGTGGCCATGAAATCTCTAATAAATGCAAACATGGCTGAAGATACCCCAGTTAGGGATCATGTTCTGAAGATGATCAGTCTTCTGAATAAAATGGAGATCCTAGGAGCTAAAATTAATGGGGATATCCAGGTTGATATCATACTCAAGTCACTGCCTGAACTATACCATGAATAAGCTCAGCTTTTCATTGACAGAACTTCTTAAGGAACTTTAAGCAGTCGAGGATGTTCTTAAGAAGCCAGGTTCTGTGTATGTGGCTGAAAAAGGTTCTTTCTCTAAGCCAAAAGGCAAAAAGAAGAAAAAGGTTCAAACACATGGAAGCACAGGTCCGAAAGCAGTTAAGGGACCAAAAACTGGTGTAAAAAAGTCGAGAGGCAAGTGCTATCACTGCAACCAGTTTGGGCATTAGAAAAATAGTGTCCGATTTTTCTCAGTAAGCAGAATAAACCAGGTAATTTCTATTCAATGGTGGTTGAAATATGTTTAGCGGTGGTATCTACCGATACCTGGTGTGTAGATACGGGAGCTACTAATCATATTTGCAATTCTTCAGGGGTTCTAAGAAATTAGATAGCTTAGTGATAGAAAAATATACCTACATATGGGCAATAATATAAGGGTGTCAGCAATTGTAATAGGAGATGTCACTCGCCGCTTTAGTAGAGATAGGATATTACTTCTAAAAGATTATCTTTATGCACATTTGATTAGAAGAAATTTAGTTTTAGTTTCTAGTTTAATAAAGGACAAATATTCTATTTATTTTGATGACTCTGTGGTTGTGAAAAAAATAAACATTTTATTTGTTATGGTATAATGGTGGATGATCTGTATGTCATATCTCTTATCTCTCTTACACTGTAACTAACTAAATTGATAACACATCAAATTTACTATATAAGAGAAAGTTTCCTACTTTAATGAACCAAACGTTTCTTTAGCACTTACGTTTGGGTCATATTTCTAAAAATAATAAACAGACTGGTAGAAGATGAACCTTTGAGTTCATTGGAAGTGGAGGCACTTTCAGTATGTGAATCTTGCTTAGAGGGTTAGATGACCAAGAGGCCCTTTTTGGCCAATTACTATTGAGCTAAAGAACCATTGGAACTGGTTCACTCTAATGTGTGTGGTCCTATGAAGATCTTTGGCAAAAGGTTTTGAATTCAGAAATGGAATCTATGTATTCTAATCAGGTCTGAAAACTTGTAAAATCAATCAAAGGGATATAACCCTCTGGATGCAAGTGGATCTACAAGAGGAAGAGTGGAGCAGACGAAAAGGTTAAAAACTTCAAAGTTAAGCTTGTTGCCAAAAGGGTTCACTCAAAAAGAATAGATCGATTATGAGGAAACATTTTTGCCTATAGCCATGCTTAAGTCTATCCGGATTCTCTTATCCATTGCTGCTCATTTCGATTACGAAATCTAGCAAATGAATGTCAAGATAGCTTTCCTTAACGGAAGTCTTGACAAGTGTATCTATATGATACAACCAGACGGTTTCATAGTGAAGGGCTAGGAGCACTTATTGTGCAATCTTAAAAGATCTATTTATAAACTTAAGCAGGAATCGAGGTCTTGGATTACTCAGTTTAATTAAGCCATAAAATCTTATAGTTTTGATCAGAGTCCAGATGAATCCTGTGCGTACAAGAAGTGTAACAAAAGCGCAGTGATCTTTCTAGTATTTTATGTAGACAATATGTTGCTCATAAAAAATGATGTGGAGGCATTATCTATAGTAAAAGTACGGTTATCTGGGTAGTTCAATATGAAGGACTTGGGAAAAGCCAGTCACATTCTTGGGATCAAACTTGTGTGAGATCGGAAGTAAAGGATGTTAAGCTCATGACAAGCAAAGTATATCGATGATATCCTTGCTTGTTTTAGCATGCAGAATTTCAAGAAAGGATTTCTCTCTTATAGGCATGGAATCACTCTATGCAAGGATTAGTGTCCTAAGACTACTGATGAGATAGAGAAGATGAAGGCAGTTCTTTATGCTTTGACAGTAGGAAGCCTGATGTATGCTATGCTTTGCACTAGACCCGACATCTACTTTGTCGTTGGCTTGGTTGGAAAATATCATTCTAACCTAGGGTAGGAGCATTGGACTGCGGTAAAGAATATAATCAAGTACCTAAAAAGGATTAAGGATTATATATTGGTTTACTAGGCAGACAGTCTAGTACCTTTAGGGTACACAGACTCTAATTTTCAGTTAGACAAAGATTCTCGTAAGTCTACCTCAAGATATGTGTTTACCTTAAGAGGTGGAGCTATAAGTTGGAGGAGTATCAAGCAGTCCTACATTATTGATTCCACCATGGAGGTCGGGTATGTGGCAGCTTCTGAAGCAGCCCAGGAGACCGTGTGGCTCAGGAACTTTCTGTTGGATTTAGACGTAGTCCCTTCAGTTCAATCATCTATTATACTTTATTGTGACAATAGCAGAGCGATTGCAAACTCGAAGGAACCAAGAGTCTACAAGAAAGAAAAGCACATTGAGTATAAGTATCACTTAATACAAGAAATTGTATAGAGGGATGATGTGACCAAGATTGCATCAGGAGACAACCTTGCAGATTCTTTTACAAAGAACTTACCAGCTAAAACTTTTGATAGTCATGTAGTGGGTATGAGAGTCAGATGTATGGTAGCATAGTTTTGAGTATAAGTGGGAGATTGTTAAGGTTATATACTGAAAAGCATGTTTTTAGTATTTAATTTTATTTTAATAAAATTAATTTTTTTATTTTATGAGAATCTTAATGAACAATGTATGCAATATCATTTCTTTAATATTATGCATGGACAACTTTTATTCTGTACAGTATTTAATTTGGTCTGTGGAGTACGGCTTGCACACAGAAGATCAAATTTTAGGTTTTTGCAGAATATAAGTTATTTGTCCACAATTTAGATGGAAATGGACATATCATTGGTACGACTGTAGCACAGAGTTTTAGTAGGCCTATCTTGTTTATGGAGAACAGATAATAGCGTCATCTATTCTTCCGACTCTCGGTGCTAGTACACTTTTTGTGTATTGAACATGAAACATTGGGATAATTAATTTTATACTGACTATATAAATTAATTTACACCCCAAAATTATTATGAGAATGCTTATACTCTTAATTCTGAAATAATTATTAATTTGTGTATATTTAATATTCGTTGTTTTGATTCATTAGAGAATGTGATCTTATATGGGTCTATATTCTTAGTGAGTTGGATAACAAAATTATTTATATGGTGAATATTAATTATTGATGGAATCCATGTCTCGAATGATTAGGATTGACGATACTCTCTTAAGGAAGCTTATAAGTTTTGACCGACCCAAACCCTGCAGGTGAATTTGATTATTCGGCGATCGAATAAGTTAAGTGGAAGGGCTTAATGAATTTCAAGATGTCGATTAAATTAAATTATCAGTAATTAAATTTAATTAACGAGTATCAGGAATCTTAACGTGGGAAGATGAGTTAAGCATCTAATAATAGGCGCTCAATGCAAGAAGGTCTTGAGATTATGGCTTAGAGTGCAATTATAGTTATTTAGTGGTGTGAATTGTAATTTAATATTTTATAAAAATTGCAGAAAACACTATAAGGTTTTCATAATTATAGATACTGTTGAGAGGTTTGCTTGATTGCGAAACCCGTTTGATACGTATTTGTGTTACACTAGAAGTCTTCATCATAATTACTCCACAGGTCTCTACTGTAGCCCTATAAATATGCGGGTAGGCTGAAGCAAATTCATAACTTGTCATTACGACTAAAGCTGACCAAGTTCTATCGGTACGCGTTCTTGAAGAATTGTAGCCCACACTATATTCAGGAATCGCATAAGGGAATCTAGTAGGTGGTCTGACGGGAGCTTCAACTCAAAATTGAATTCGTAGTTGGAGAATCAACTGAAAAGAGGTATTCTTCTAAATTAACTGTGATTGCACGGGTTTTTATTTTGATTGTTCGACATCAAAAGTTTTATCTGGAGTCCATTTCGACGATTACCCGTCTAGTTATTTTTTTATCAAAAATAATTTACAAAATAATGACCTTTGTAGTTTTACCTCCAACAAGTCTAAGATTCGACTTGGTTAGATTGGGGTGTCTACAGTTGGCCCTCTTTGACAGAGTTTGTAGCAACTCGTGGTGCAAGTAAATGTCAAATCTCCATAGATAAACCGATCGAACAAGCTGCCAATCTTAGGCACAAACAAAACATGCAGAACAACGTGGTCGAACTCGAATTTCCATCGAGCTTCCTACATACCCCTATTGCAAGGGATCAGATCGATCGTAGTTCATGGGGCAATGCATATGATGCAAACATGCTAATTATGATGCATTATAGGTACAGTGCAATGCAAATAGGTACGATGGAGAAATATTTTAAGGTTACAACATGGACCGAGGAAATATTTGTCTATTTTAGGTTGTGAAAGGACCAGTGAGGCTAAGTGCAGTATAAGGGCATGTGAAAACCGACAAGTCAATTTAGGGTCATGAGGAGGGCCGAATTCTTTGGGGGCAAGCTTAAGGTCACGCAAGGACCAATAAGTCAGTTTAAGGTTGTGAGGAGGACCGGAGGTTGCTAGGGACAGTTGTAGGTCGTGTCGAGGAACGAAAAGGTAAAGGGGTAACTTTTAGGTCATGAGAGAACTGATGAGTCAGTTTAAGGTCATGAGGAGGATTGATGGGTCAGTTTATGGTCATGAGGAGGACCGAAGGTTTAAAGGGGCATTTTAAGGTCGTGCGAGGATCAGCAAGTCAATTTAAGGTCATGAGGAGGACCAAACTCTTAGGGGGGCAAACTTATTAGTTTTAGGCCGTGATGAGGATCAGTAAGTCCGTTTAAGTTTATGAGGAGGACCAAAGATGCTGAGGACAGTGTTAGGTCATGTTGAGGACCGATGAGTTAGTTTAAGATCATGAATAGGACTGAAGAGGCTAAGGACAATTTTAGGTCGTGTCGAGGACCAAAGGTTCCAAATGGGTATCTAGATCATGAAAAGGGGCTAAGAGAGCCTTCATTTTGTTCAAAACCCACATGGGGTAGTTCTAAGGTTCAAACAGATGGGATGCTCAAAACAAAGATAGAGGTTGTTACTTTTGTATGTTGTGGCCTATACTATTATACCCTAAGGAGATGGTAGCTTGGACATAAAGTTCACGACCTTAAGAAACGTTTGCCTAAAAGGCACGGCCGTTACAAAACAATGTTGCGGCTTGGGTCAAGTTGTTAGGGCCACCAGTTTTAAACCCTTCGGATCTAACAGCCGTGAGGTTGATAGCAAAACATAAGTTCTGACACCGTTCAAAAAAATCATTCGCGCGAAGCTATCATATTCTCTCTTCCTCTCATCTTTCTCTCACGGCTCTCTCTCTATCTCTCTCGACTCCCTCTCTTACTCTCTCTTGAGCTCTCACTCTCTTTCCTCTCTTTGGTTTTCTCTACAATAGTTGGAGATTTTGGGTCCGTGGGTGACAATGGAGCCGGTGGAGATGGAGGTGGCACAGCTAGTGGTGGTGGTACTGGGGGTAGTGTGGCACCAATTATTGGCGGTAATGGTGGTGCCGGCAGTGTTGGAGGTGGAGGTGCGGCTGGGGTGGCTGCGAGTGATGGTGGTGACGGGGACAAGGATCTCCTACTTGAGGGAGGGGGTGCGCCGGGCATGCCGGAGCATTTCAATGCCGGGACTTACATCCCTCTTCTTCACCGATTACGAAAACTAGTTATGAACTTAATTACCTAAAAAAAAATAGTTATGAAGAGGTTCATCCTTTTAGATGTCACAGTGGAGCGTGAGATCCTCCTACAGCGCCGTGCCGATCATCCCTCGGCCCAGAACCTTGAGGTAAGTTGAAAAACTTGAGTTCTTTACTTGCTTTGTTGATTGAAAGTTTATTTGAATGCTGATCCTTGATTACTTTTGAATGTTTGAACTTGGCTTTGCTGTTGAATTTGAGTTGACTTTGAACATTGACTTATATCGGATGTCAGAGTTTAGGATTGAATTGAATTGGAGTTGCGACTCAGTTTGAAACATTGAACTTAACTAAGTTAGACCTGTTAGGGTTGGTATACTGAAAATCATATTTTTAGTATTTAATTTAATTTTAATAAACTTAATTTTTTATTTTATGAGAATTTTTATGAGCGATGCATGTGTATCATTTCCTTAATGATATGTATGGATATCCGATATTCTGTATAGTATTTAATATAGTATGTAGAGTACGACATGCACACAGAAGATCAGATTTTAGGTTCTTGCAGAATATAAGTTTTATATTCACAGTTTAGATGGAAATGGAGATACCATCGGTACGACTATAGCATAGAGTTTTAGTAGGCCTGTCTTGGTTATGGGAAATATATAATAGAATCGTCTATTGTTCCGACTCTCTATGCCAGTACACTTTGTGTGTATTAAACGGAACATTTGGGGTAAATAATTTTATACTGACTTTATAAATTAGTTCACACCCCAAGGTTATTATGAATAGTGTTAATCTTCTTAATTCTGAAATAATTATTGATTTACATATATTTAATATTCGTTATTTTAATTTATTAGAGGGTGCGATTTTATATGGGTCTATATTCTCGGTGAGTTGGATATCGGTATTATTTATATGGAAAATATTATTTATTGACGGAATTCACGTCCCGAAAAATTAAGATTAACGATACCCCCTTAAGGATGCTTATAAGTTTTGATCGGGTCAAACCCTGCAGGTGGATTTAATTATCCGATGGTTAAATAAGTTAAGCAAAAGGGCTTAAGGAATATCAAGATGCCGATTAAATTAAATTGTTAGTAATTAAATTTAATTGGCGGGTATCGAGAATCTTAACGTGGGGAGAAATGGTAAGCATTTAATAACAGGAGCTCAATGCAAGAAGGTCTTGAGATTATGGGTCAGAGTGCAATTATAGTTCTTTAGTGGTGTGAACTATAATTTAGTATTTTATGAAAATTACAGAAATCGCTGCATATCTTTCTATAATTGTAGAAACTTCTAGTAGGTGTCTGTGTTCCACTAGAAGTCTAACTCATAATTACTCCACAGGTCCCTGCTGTAACCCTATATATATGCGGGTATGCTGAATCATTTTTGATGATTTTATATCATTATTGATATATTATTTTTTTCTTTTAAAGACTTAAATATATCGGGGTTCTGCCGGTACGAGTTCTCGGAGAATCGTAGCCCACATGACATTCGAGGATCGCGTAAGAAAATACAGTAGAAGATCTGACTGGAGCTTCGACTCGGAATCAAGTCGTAGTTGAAGATTAGATCGACAAGAGGTATTCATCTAAATTAACTTTGGTTGCATGGGTTTATTTTTTATCGTTCGACGTCAAAATTTTTATCTGGAGCCCGATGCAATTAAACCCTGCATGTTGGCAGTAAGGCCTTCCTCCCCAATGAATAAATTAATTGCGATATCGTCAGTACGAACCTCCTTTAGGGATAATTTTGGATAATTGTTAGTGTGGATCACTTCTCCAACTGAAGGGTTCATTGGAAAGCGATTAATTTGGAATTAGGTGATGGTTAACACTTAGCTGTATATAATAGTATTCTCTCCAACTGAGTCACTGCTATTATATACTGGACCGATGCTATGTTAGCTATTTAAATTTTACTTGGCATGGTAATTTGCCTAGATAGTAAAATTAAAAGGAATTGGCCTGTCTTATCTTATGATGGATAGTAGACATCTACCCAATGTGGCATGCTATTCATAGGTTACCAGGCTGCTGGTGAATTAATTTTAAAATGGTAGAGAGAACCAAATTAAAATGAATTCAAAGTTTTGCTCATCATAATTAACAATTTTTTAATTATGTGATTCTCAGGATTAAAATGGCTTTAACCCACTAGTTTCCATTCTCAAAGAAAACAAACTTACGAGGCCAAATTATGTTGATTGGAAATGGAACTTGGACATTGTATTAACTGCTGAGGATTATAAGTTTGTTTTAACTGAGATGTGTCCACCAGTACCTGATGAGGGGGACTACCGAAAGGAAAATCCAGGCCCATCAGAAGTGGCAGAAAGCTAATCAGATGGCTCGCTATTACATTTTGGCTTCAATGTCAAATGTTTTGCAGCATCAGCATCAGTCTATGCCCAGTGCCTATGACATGAGAATGAACCTCAAAGAAATATTTGGGGATCAAAATCGTGTTGCTAGGCTGGTGGCCATGAGATCTCTAATGAATGCAAACATGGCTGAAGGTACACTAGTTAGGGATTATGTTCTAAAGATGATAAGTCTTCTGAATGAACTGGAGATCCTTGGAGCTAATATTGACGGGGAAACCCAAGTCGATATTATACTCCAATCATTGCCTGAAAGTTTTAAGAAATTATGCCTGAAACTATTCTATGAATAAGCTCAGCTACTCACTGGAAAAACTACTTAAGGAACTTCAAACAGCCGAGGGTGTTCTTAGGAAGCCGGGTTCTGTGTATGTGGCTGAGAAAGGTTCTTCCTCTAAGCCGAAAGGTAAAAAGAAGAAAAATGTTCAAACATAGGGAAACACAGGTCTAAAAGTAGTTAAAGGACCAAAAACTGGTGTGAAGAAGCCAAGAGATAAGTGCTATCACTATAACCAGTTTGGGCATTGAAAAAAGTAGTGTCCTATTTTTCTCAGTAAGCAGAATAAACAAGGTCATTTCTGTTCACTAGTTGTTGAAACATGTTTAGCGGTGTTATCTTCCAGTACCTGGTGTGTAGATACGAGAGCCACTAATCATGTCTGCAATTCTTTGTAGGGGTTCCAAGAAACCAGCCAGCTCATTGATAGAGAAATCTACCTGCACATGGGCAATAATACAAGAGTGGCAGCAGTTGCAGTAGGAGATGTCACTCTCAGTTTTAGTAAAGATAGGATCTACTTTTAAAAGATTGTCTTTATGTACCTTTGATTAGAAAAAATTTAATTTCAGTATCGAATTTAATAAATGACAAATATTCTGTTTATTTTGGTGACTCTGCCATTTTGAAGAAAAATAAACATTTTATTTGTTCTGGTACATTGGTGGATAATCTATATATTGTATCTCCTATCTCTCCTACATTGCAACTAATTGAAATGAATAACACATCTACTTTACCATATAAGAGAAAGTTTTCTTCTTTAATGAACCAAACGTTTTTTTGGCACTTACGCTTAGGTCATATTAATCTAAAAAGAATAAACATACTGGTAGCAGATGGACCTACGAGTTCATTAAAAGTGGAGGCACTTCTAGTATGTAAATCTTGCTTTGAGGGTAAGATGACCAAGAGGCCTTTTTCGGCCAAAGGCTATAGAGCTAAAGAACCATTGGAGATGGTTCATTCCAATGTGTGTGGTCCTATAACAATCCGGGCTAGAGGTGGATTTGAGTGATTCATTAGTTTCATTAATGACTACTCAAGGTATGGATACATTACCCGATGCACCGTAAGTCTTAATGCTTTGAAAAATTCAAAGAATTCAAGGCAGAGGCGGAGAAGCATTTGGGTAAAAGTATCAAATCACTATGATCCTACAGTGGTGGGGAATATCTCTTTGGGGAGTTTAAGGACTACTAGTCATCGGAGGGGATTACATCCCAGTTGACTGCACCTAACACTCCACAACATAATTGTGTAGCAGAAAGAAGGAATAGAACTCTTATGGAGATGGTAAGATCCATGACGAGTTATTCAAGTTTACCCGATTCGTTTTGGGGTAGCCCAAGGGAACGAAGGGTGGTCTATTTTATAATTCAAAGGATCAGAAGGTCATTGTTAGCATGAATGCCCAATTCTTAGAAGAGGATTATATTATGGATCACAGGCCCAATAGCAAAATTGTTCTAGAAGAACTGAGAGGAAATACTAGTAAAATGGAAGAGGAACCATAAGTCACTGATATTCCATTACCTCGTCGTAGTGGGAGGATTATCGAGACAGGTGCAAATCAAAAAAAGGGTGCGATGTACAGGATTCAGATTCTGCATAGCCTGTTACTGCTAGTACACAGACACAGGTAGCGCATCGTCGTATGGGAGGGTTGTTCATCAACCTAACCGGTATATGTTCTTGGGAGAGTCTTTTGACAGGATCCCGGTAGAACTAGATACCGAGCCCTATAACGACAATGAAGTACTACATGACAAAGATGTGGATCTTTAGCAAAGGGCTATGAATTTAGAGATAGAATCTATGTATTCCAATCAGGTCTGGCATCTTGTAGAACCACCCAAAGGGATAAAATTCATTGGATGCAAGTGGATCTACAAGAAGAAGAGAGGATCAGACGAGAAGGTTAAAACCTTCAAAGCTAGGCTTGTTGGTAAAGGATTCACTCAGAAAGAAGGGATCGAGTATGAGAAAATCTTTTCACCGGTAGCCATGCTTAAGTCTATCCGAATTCTCTTATCCATTGCCGGACATCTCGATTACAAAATTTGGTAAATGAACGTCAAGATAGCTTTCCTTAACGGAAGTCTTGACGAGTGTATCTATCTGATACAACCAGACAGATTCATTGCAAAGGGCCAGGAGCACATGTTGTGCAAGCTTAAGAGATTTATTTATGGACTTAAGTAGGCATCGAGGTCTTGGAATACTCAGTTTGATCAAGCTATAAAGCTGATCAAAGTCCAAATGAGTCTTGTGTGTACAAGAAGCGTAACAGAAACGTGGTGATCTTCCTAGCACTTTATGTAGATGATATCTTGCTCATTAGAAATGATGTGGGGCATTATCTATGGTTAAAGTATGGTTATCTGGGCAGTTCGATATGAAGCATTTAGGAGAAGCTAGTCACATCCTTGGGATCAAGCTTGTGCGAGATCAAAAATAAAAGATGTTGGGCTTATCACAAACAAAGTATGTCGATGATATCCTTGCTCGTTTTAGCATGCAGGATTCCAAGAAAGGGTTTCTCTCTTTCAGGCATGGAATCACTCTA
>JAOTRH010089102.1:0-16681 GCA_034768845.1 Heliamphora exappendiculata | reverse complement strand
AACTTATGTTATAAATTTTAATTTTTTTATTTTAATTATAAATTATAAATTTTTTTAAATACTTATAATTTTTAATATAAATTATAATTTATAAATTATTATTAAACATTCAATTAATATACTGTCATTCCGTACCCAGTAATAATTTCTCCAAAAAAGCCGTTGGGATTCATGCAGTGACGTAAGCAATTGAGAAGTTTGAGGTTTTTGTCGGTACAGAGCACCCAGTGGTCGGTCCTGAATTCAGAAATCAGAATGTATTTCAAAAACGGTCATGTTTGAATAATTGCTATTTACTTATTGAAAAATGCTGAGCATATATATATATATATATGTATATATGTATAAAAATATATTAATATTTTTAAAATAATAAATTTTACATTTAAAAATATATTAATATTAAAAAAATTTATTTTTACTAAATTATTAATCACAGTCAGTAGGTAGTGATTAACACTACCCTTACTTATTTCGTTTTTTTTTTATTTTTATCTTTAGTAAGAAGTTATTTTTTTTGTTAAATTATTATATTTTTAATTTCTTTTATTAAAATAAACTAAAAAATAAAAATTACTCAAAATTTTAAAAAAAAGACAAATAAAATTTTAAAAAAATCAATATGTTAAAATTTTATATTACTTATTTTTGTCTTTACTAATTTTTTTTTAATTTTTTCATTAAGATTATTTATTTTTTGATTCATCTTATTACAATAATTTGGGAAAAAATTTAAAAAATAATTAAAAGATAAAAATAATCCATAAAAAATGAGCAAAATGTTCAAATTTTAGCCCAGGTTAATTGTTGTTTTTTAATTTAAATTTGGAGTAATCCAAGGATGCATACCTGTAATAAGATTTTAGTGCAATAAGGATAGATTCTAGCCTTTTTCTCTCACGCAATGACCAAATTACTCTTGCTATTTAATTCTATAAGTACAAATTTTAAGTATTTTGAAATTTTCAAGATTTATCAAATAAGATTTATAATAAATACAAGTTTTTAATAAAAATTACAAAAATATCATTATTAGTGTAATTTCACTGTTAGTACAAATTTTAAATAGGTGAAATTACAATTAATTTTTTAAATTTAATAACTGAAATAGTAGTTCTTTTTTAAATTAGTTCAGCCATTACATACAACTCAAGAAATTATAAGAAAAATGAAAAAGAATACTGCAAAATGAACAGAATTTCACTGGTAGTGAAATATCTCTATCAGTACAATTTCATTGAAATTAAAAAATAACAATTGAAATAGCATTTTTTTTTTAAAAATAGTATAGTAGGAGGAATACGTAAATTTCAAAAAAATCTTGAAATTTCAAAAAGGTTGACATCATTATGAGGTATTTATCATCAATTTTTACTTAGATTTCTTTTTTAAAAAATTCAATTTCAATTCTTCGTAATTTAACCAATCTTAAAAGTATAAGTTTTTAAAATAAAGTTTAAAAAATATCAGTTCAAAAAACTTATGAAAAACTTAAAATGTTTTTTTCTTATCAAACATCAAAATGTTAGTTGTTGCAATTTCTCATATTGTAAGTGAACAATACCCATTTACCGACTTATTTGCAATAAATTAATATTATTAAATAAGTTAAACAGAAATTAAGTTTAAATCAAACAACAACACAAGCAAAAAAATAAACAATCACAACCACACACGAGACAGTAATTTTTACGTGAAAAATCTCAAACTGGGTAAAAACTACGAGACCACACCGGGTCTACAATATCAAGCACTATTAAATGTTGGTTATAAGATAATCTTACAAATCGACGTTGTACCCACAACCAAATGTTTGAAAGCTTACCCATGCCGAATCTACGTACACCAACTCATGTGCTTGACCGCCGTTGGAACCCACCACCAGATTTCAATGTTGACGGATTCCTCCACCAGAATTCAACACTAGAGAATCCTCTCAAGCGACTCCACAAACACAAACAGATCGTTGAAGGTTTGATTGGCTTGATGATTGACTTGACTGCGCGAAAACTTATTGAATCATCAAGTTATTGTAGCATAGCTTGCTAGTATGTATCATCTTCAAAACTTGTGGCGGTTAGGTTTTCCACAAAATAATATCTTCAGCCATCTCACCATAAACCCTAGCTACCTATTTATATATAGAGAGGTTTTCAAAACCCTAGCTGCCTAATCCAACAATAGGATAGCTGCTAAATCAACAATTGAGAAGCTGCTAAATCCACACTAGGAAAGCTACTAAATCAACAATCGAGAAACTGCTAAATCCATAATAGTTTCATATTTATAATAACCTTTTCAAAACTCTTGCTGCTACTTAAAAAATATCTTGTCGTTGAGACTGCTCGATCGGTCTATTTACCGCTCGAGCGATGTAGCCTGTAATGCATTGAATTTTTGTTCCAGGCTTAAAATACCGAGAGGTGATACAGACCGCTCGATGACCCGCTTGAGCGGTGTGTCGGGCGGTCTGACTCCGTGAGCTATTTTTGATAATTTCTTCTCCTTTTGCGTGGCCTTGCAATATTAAATCAAAATTTGAACAAGACAAGTATCAAAATATCGATGAATAAAATAAATAAAATGAATAAACATTTGTTATAAAATTACCAATCATAAAACGAATATTGCAGAGGACAAAATTCCTAACAATCTCTCCATTTGGCAATTCTTTGACAAAACTCAAAAAGCCTAACAAAGCCAATTAAACAGGCTAGCAAAAACGATAAAAAAATTTAATTTGACACAAATAAAGCACTTCCACAAATAAAACAAACTCTCCCTCAAACAAAACACCAAAAAAATTGACTCAACTCCCCCTAAATCTCGACTCCCCCTACACCAAACATCTAAGCTTAAGCCCTCTATTTTCTCCCCCTTTTTGTCACGAATTGACAAACAAATACAAGAAAAAAAAACTCTTTTAAGTAGAGAATAAGATTAAAGAACAAGAACAAGTCTCAAGCATATTTACATTCACTTAAAATCACAAAAACTAGTCAAAGTGATTAAAACACACACAGAATCCAAAATATTCTATATTCATATATAAACGAACACAATCAGAATAGATTCTATATGAAGAAGTGTGTGTGTTTGACTTGAAAAAATTTCAGACAAAAATTTCAAATCCTGACTGGGATAAAAAAGATTGGGTCATATTTATTTATCAGAAATCAAGAATATCACAAAGTCAAACCAGTTTTGACCCAAATTACTTTTTAGGTTAACTCCCCCTCAATTAGAGATTGCAATATTTTCATACTCTTTTTTTTTTTTTCAAATGCGGCTTTTACACTAGTACGAACAAAAAGACAAGGTTTGCATAGGTAACAATTTTCTAAGCAAATTTTTTGCACAAAATTTCAAGGTGGGCCGCACACTAATACGTACGAAAAGACACGGTCCGCATAGATAGCCATTTCGTCAAACCAACCAAACAGAACCAAAAGAAGGAGGGAGTTTAAACATTAAGATCAATTGGTCGCCACTATATGGTCATTTTGTGAAATCTTAAAAAATTGAAAGATAAAAAAGACTCAAAAAAATATAATCCCAATTGCGAAAGATTCTTGCATCTATCAATGTTCAAGTGGTGTACAGAATAGACTCATATCTGAAAGCGTTCTATCCACTATGAACTAGACTATCCAAAAAAATGCAGTAGTTAATCTCAAAACCTAATTTATGGGATTTCAGCCTCATGACATAATGCACAGAGAAAGGTAGTCAACCTTTAATAAAGTCCCCCACACACAATTTTTGTTTTTGAAAAAAAGAACTAAAAAAAACACAAACCTAAAAACAAAACAAAAAAAAGACTCAAAACAAACTAGGAACTACGACTAGCCAAAAAACTATCTAGATCACTCTTTCGAACCCAAATTTTCTTGATTTTCAAAGGCACAGATTCTGGGTTAAACATCCAATTCTTTCTAGGTTGTTGTGGCACATCAAATCTGAATCTATATTGGTCAACCAACCTAATACAGTGAGGTCTGATGTCTCCCTTTATACCATAGTGATGACAAATAGGCAGAAAAAATATATTTCTATTCAATTTCATACAATTAGAACATGTGTGTCCAATAATACCACAATAATGACATGTGTGAATAAATTTAGCCTTTCTTACCTCACCATGTACAATTGTAGATTTATCCATCTGATTATGCAACTTTCTGCCCTCACAACCTTTGGTGCAGACTTAGATAAAATTGGCTGGCCAATTTTTTCTTTTCCTTTTGTCGAGTTGCTTGAAGAAGCACCCGTGAATCCAAGTCCTCTCCTGTCAGTCACTGCCTTCTGTGTCCCAAGCATATCATCCAAAGTCATGGTACCAGCATTCAATTTCTTGAAAATGGATTGAGCATTTAACAAATTCTTTTCAAATTTAATCAATTTTAATTCAAGATCAGTTTTTAATTTAACGCAAACATGCAATTCTTTTTCAAGAAATCCAATCCTAGTTTGTCTAGTTTGACACAATTCAGACAAGTCAATTTTTTTTTTTCACATTTTGCAAGTTTTTCACACAAAATCTCCCTGTCTGATTTTAATTTCACAACCAGGTCTTGAGTTTTAGTTAGCTCTGTTGGAATCTATAAATTCATTGGCTTTTGAATTCCAGAATGCAATTGAATTGGCTATTCAATTGGCAATTGAATCCTAAAAATTAATACCATTCATGGCTATTGATTTCCTGTAACCCCCTCCATGATGGAAGGTTTATATTTACTGTCATCTCATTCAGAGAGAAAGATAGACGGAGGAGCAGAGAACAGAGAGAAAAAGAAAGAAGACAGTAGAGGTAAGAAAGGAAATATACAACTCAGATTATAGTACAAGGTGTAAGAGAGAGAAAGACAGGCGGAGTAGGTTCATAGCCGATCCTTGGTGTTGTTCCAACGATCGTATAGCCGTTTTATCCTAGGAGAGTGACGCCGGTGAAAAACCTACAACACCCTCGGTAGGCAGTGAATCATTCTTAAGGAAACTGCGTTTGCAGGACTCGATTTGTAAATTCTATTCCTGTTATTTTATTTTTCTGTAATTTCATATTATTGTAATTGTTGAAAGTTAATAAAGATGTATTTTCTGGATCACCGAGCATGTAGATATTTTTGGCGTTTGATTGTCTCCCAATAAGCTCTTGTTTGACACTGGCTTTTTCTTTTTCACATAATTTATATTTTTTAACCAGTTTTGTATTTTGTTTGGTCAACTTGAAACACTCTTTATAAAGCTTATCATAAACTTGTTGAAGAGTTTCATCATCTTCACTTTCTTCATTGTTAATCTCCTCATCTTCTTCATTCCAAGAGTCACTAAAAGAGTTATCATTATTAGAATCAATGGATTCCTCTTTATGAACATCTATTATTGCAAATCAATCAAAGGATCACAATTATTTTTTAAAAAAAAATTAACCCACTCTAATACCAATTGAAAAAAATCAATTTACCGACTTATTTGCAATAAATCAATATTCTTAAATAGACTAAATAGAAACTAAGCTTAAATCAACAACCACACAAGCAGAAAAATAAACAATTACAACCACACACAAAATAACAATTTTTACGTGAAAAACTCCAAATCGGGTAAAAATCACAATATCACACCGGGTCTAGAAAATCAAACACTATTAAATGTTAGTTATAAGAGAATCTTACAAACCGACGTTGTACCCACAGCCA
The DNA here is from genome assembly GCA_034768845.1 of Heliamphora exappendiculata. NCBI lineage: Eukaryota > Viridiplantae > Streptophyta > Magnoliopsida > Ericales > Sarraceniaceae > Heliamphora > Heliamphora exappendiculata. The sequence continues at coordinate 10,982 of JAOTRH010089102.1, read as the reverse complement.
AATATTTGAAAGCTTACTCATGCCGAATCCACGTACACCAACTCCTGTGCTTGACCGCTGTTGGAACCCACCACCAGACTTCAATACTGACGGACTCCTCTACCAAACTTCAACACTTAAAAATTCTCTCCAGCGACTCCACGAACACAAACAGATCGTTGAAGGTTTGATTGGCTTGATGATTGACTTGACTGCGCGGAAGCTTAGTGTATCATCAAGTTGTTGTAGCAGAGCTTGCCAGTATGTATCATCTTCAAAACTTGTGGTGACTAGGTTTCCCACAAAATAATATCTTCAGCTATCTCACCATAAACCCTAGCTACCTATTTATATATGGAGAGGTTTCCAAAACCTTAACTGCCTAATCTAACAATAGGAAAGATGTTAAATCAACAATTGAGAAGCTGCTAAATCAACAATTGAGAAGCTACTAAATCCACAATAGGAAAGCTGCTAAATCAACAATCGAGAAGCTGCTAAATCCACAATAGCTTCCTATTTATAATAACCCTTTCAAAACTCTTGTTGCTGCTTAAAAAATATCTTGTCGTCGAGACCGCTCGATCGGTCAATTCACCGTTCGAGCGGTGTAGCCTGTAATGTATTGAATTTTTGTTGTAGGCTTGAAATACCGAGAGGTGCTATAGGCCGTTCAATGGATCGCTCGAGCGGTATATCGAGCGGTCTAACCCCGCGAGCTATTTTTAATGATTTCTTCTTCTTTTGCGTAACCCTGCAATATTAAACTAAAACTTGAACAAGACAAGTGTCAAAATATCGATAAATAAAATAAATAAAATGAATAAACATTTGTTATAGAATTGTCAATCATAAAACGAATATTGCCGATGGCAAAATTCCTAACAGTAGGCAATGTCTTGGGCTTATTATGAAAATAGAGAAGATGTAGCATTCATATACTTTGCCTTGAACAAGCTGTTATGTGTTTTTAAGCTTAGAAACTATTTGAGGTTTGATGGGTGTGAACCAGCCCGAACCAAGGACCGAGCACGGTTGGCTCACTAGTTCAATTGACCAGGTTAAGAGCAACCACACCAGCCTCAACAAAGCCTCACTTTTTGTTATTTTAGCTAGCCATTACACTAAGTAGTTTTAGAGAGAGAAATGATAGAAAAAAAAATATTTTAATAAAAAAATAGTTAAATTAGCTAGCATTGATAAAGTATTGAATAAAAAGTGGCTACCTAAAATAAAATTTGTGAAATTTAGCTAGCTAATTTATCTAGGTATTGCTGTGGGTGCTCTAATGGGTTGTGAATACTATACCATATTGCATACTAATTTTTTTATTAGTATAGTAAGTATTGATACCGATAAAATATTGAGTACTATTTTAAATTTATCATATATATATATATTATTTAATAAATGTTTATCTAGCATAATATTTTAATTGATTAGTCAAATAAATTTTAATCTCATCATTCATAATAAGATAACTAGAAAATTCTATAAATTTAACATTGAAAATTTTAATAATAATTAAGTATTAATTAGTTTTGGAACTCTCTATTTATACTATAGATTGAATTTGAGTAAAAATATAAAAAAGTACAAACAAAAAAAATACAAATTAATTTTTTTTTAAATTAATTAAGAACCGGTATGTATTAGGTATTTCTCGATACAGGTCAATACAGACATGTATTGCTCAGTACATTCAATATGGATTAGTACAAATTGGTATTTTGACTAATACAAAACTATATAATTACCACTAAATTAGTACGTACTGACTAATACCGATCAATACATACCAATCGATAGAATACGATATAAAAATTATACATTGAAACCGAGTCAAACACAAATAAGTAGAATTTAAATTATTTACTAATTTAAAATTATTATCATATAAAATAAGTAGAATTTAAATTTCTTTCTTTTTGGAACAGTACAAATAGAAAACTCCTGGTTGAAGATAGTAAAGTAACAGAAAGTAAAGCTAACGCCCTCTACCCCTTACTCGCTTTACATTTCTTAGTAATTAAACAAATGATTCCATCAATACAAAATAAAAAAATGGAGTCGCCACCGTGCTATGGTGTTGGTGAGCTCACCACACTGTCCAATCCAAGGTGAACACGCGTCAATTTTGACTTATATTTTGACTTGAAAATAATTAAAAATAATCTCTGTTCAAAGGCTAAAGATGGAATTTTTGAGTGAATGTTGGACATCTATTTCAAAGTCTAAAATTTTGTCTATATGTTCCTTGGCCATATGACAGCTCAAGATAGACAATGAAAACCAACTTTGAAATTGAGGTAAATTTGTGAGAATAAAATTTAGTACTGTTTTGGAGTTGAGGCTAAATTTCAGAAAGATTTGACACTTTACTCTTTTAAGTCTTACCCCATTATTTTAAAATTAGCAAGTATTGGCACATTATGCTAGTGATTGGTACCTAATCTTGTAAAGGCTCATGCCTGGTGCAGCATTTTACCATGTGCTTGTTTATAGGAAACTAGCAATAGGGAACATGGTTTGGCATTAACTATGTTTAGCTAGTTAAATCATGGATATAAATTTTTATGGGCATGGTTGATTGATTGAACTAAGATGGTGTTTGGCATAATTAAAATAATTAGTTTATAGATTGTAATTTATAACAAAAGTTGTGAGTGTTTAGTAAATATTATAACTTGTAGTTGAAATTAAAAAAAAAAATAATTGTAATTTGTAACAGAAGTTGTAGATATTTGAAATAAATTGTAACTTATAGATAAAATTAATTAGAGGAAGCTAAAAACTGCAATAGAAAGCTTTGCCAAACACCCAATGTAGAACTAAATTACATATTTTATAACATTTGTTTGAATGCAACAACCACTCAGAAGAATTATATATTTATTTTAGGTAACTAATTCCACAAATGTGGATATACAATATTTAGATAATACGGTTTATAATTCTCTTACTACTAATTTTATGAAATTACTTAGTTTATAAAATTATGCATTCTTTTATTATTAATTCAATTAATCAAACGGGGCATTTGTGTGTGTGTGTGTGTGTGTGTGGGTTTTTTTTTTAATCAAAAAAAGTCAAAGTCCTAAATGCATAACAAATTTAACATAAAATTAAACCAAAAAAAAAATACATCAAATGTAAGATAAATCTTCAATTATAAAGATTCCATGACAGGTACAATGCATCCATTCCAAGTTTCTAACTGGATTGACACTATTCAGTGAGAGGTGCTACATTGCTAGTAAATGATTTTATTTTATTTGGCTCAGTTTAGCAATTAATAATGTCTTAGTAATCACATTTAAATATTACATGATATGATATTTTATGTATGATATTCAAAAATAAATGGTGATGCCACAATGTAATAAAAACACTACACATTAGCGGCCACATCATGTGATCACAAAATATAATCACCGTAATATTACACTTTAACAAATTAGAAGAAATTAAGGCACCGTTTGTTTATACATAAAATATTTTATAGTAAAAATGATTGTAAATATTTTTTTTTGAAAAAAATATTTTTTAAATTTTTGATATTTGAAAAGCATTTTTAGAATAAAAAATAATATAATTTTTTAAAATAAAATAAGTTATTATTTTAATAAACCCAATATAAACCCACCAAAACAAGATAGCTCATGGTTGAAGTAACTCTCTTACCTTGCCGCCTCTCGCTCTCTCCTTATCATCGGTTTAGCCGGCTAGAAAATCGAATTAACAAATTCAAATACTTTAGAACACCAAAAATGACATATATATGTTCCTTTTTTATGAAAAATTAATTTGCTTTTATGATATAAAATTTTTTACTGAAAAATATATTATATTTATTTTGTAGTAAAATATTTCTTGTCATAAGACCAAAACTAATTTCCATAAAAAAGGAGAGAAGTCATTTTTGGTGGAGGCTCTAGTTGCAGGCGACGATGATCGCTACGGTGGTGATGAAAGTGATTGTTTGATAGTGGTGGTGGTGAAGAATGTTAAAAAATTTGACTCAAATTCTATTGGAATTGGAATAGACTTCTAATAACTCATGGATACTAAATTTAAAAAATTTTGAAAAACGTAAATTTACAGTTATTTAATTAAATTTGAACTCGACTAACACAAGTATGATTAAATTATGTCTATTTTCTCTCTTATAAATATGAGCGTAGTCTCATATTATTTTGTGTCCAATTTTTGTTTGAGAAAGAATTTATGAGAGTCGAGTGATTTGTAATCTTTTCTTTATATATTGAATTTTGTCATATGTGGACGTAGGTAAATTGTCGAACTACGTAAAATTTATCTTTTTGTGATTTGTTTGTGATAATTCTGTACTTTTTTGCACAACAAATGGTAGCAAAACTTTAGTTAAAGCTATTTTTTGCTCTCTACTCAGGATTCAAAGTGGTCAAAAATTACTTTTGAATATACTAAAAATTTCATCTCATCGAGACGATTTTAACGGTATATTATACGTCAAAAATCAAGTTCAGACGCTCTCACACACTCCAATTAAGTATTTGCAATATTTGTGATTGGCCAAACGCGTCCTTGGGCTATTCTTGAAAAATTGCTGCGGCTGATTCTTGATTTAATTTCTCTGATTGGTCCACATATGATCAACGTGCCTCAGCCACGGTTGATTCTTGATTTAATTTCTCTGATTGCTCCGCAAATGATCAACGCGCCTCAGCCACTGCGCCACATGCTCTGATTCGGTCCAAAAAAAATTTCCTTTAATATTATTTTCCTCAAAAAAAATTTTGTTGCAGTATTTTTTGTGTGATTCTTTTTTGGTAAAAAAGGTTCTTACTATTTTGATCATTCTAGATTTAATTAAAATATCAGTTTTAATTAGTTCAATTTTTTTAATTAAAAAAAATTCAATTTTTTCATATTTAAAAAAAATATTGATGGCTTAAGCTGTTGAGGATTTTGTTTGTTGGGTTCAAGTTGATTATTTATATTTATGATTTATATTCGAGGGATCGTCTACTTGAATTTTTTGAATAAGTCAAAGGTTTGAGGCTTTATAGTAGATATAGTTTGTTTTGTTCGTCTAGAAGAATCTATTTTGTTCATTATTAGGAGTTCGATCTTTATGTGGAGTTTGTTCTCAGATAAAATTTGTCAATAGATGAATTTTGTGTCGGTTATCCAGTTATATTTGTTGGTAAAAAATATGCTGACAGTTTGAATAACAAGATGTGTCATTTAGGCCAAGTTTTAATATAATTTGAACTTGACAAAATTTGATAATTTGAGTAGCCACTCTACCCGATTCACAATTGATTTGGACGTGATATATGCATTTTGTCTATATTTTGTTCAATTTTTAGAATTTGGTATTTTTGTGTGCAATTTAACGTTTCAGGACACATATGGTGGCAGCTTTAATCTGTCAATATATCTGATTTGAAGCTTTAGTCGCCCTAGATGAAATTGACGCTACAAAGTACATTTGAATGCAAAGTTTATCTACTGATTTGTTTGATTTAAAAATTTGAGCACTTTTAGTGCATTTGCTGACAGCTTTAGTATGTTAATTTATTTGGAATATGAATTCTCGTTAAGGTAGAGATTATTAGAAAATTTAGCTCAAATTCTATTTGAGTTGGAATAGACTTATAATTTCTCATAGTTCCTAAATTTGAAGAGTTCTGAAGAATGTAAATTTGCAGTTGTTTAATTAGTTTTAAACTCGACTAGGACATGTATTATTAAAGTAGCTCTCTTTTCTCTCTTATAAATATAATATAGTCTCAGATTATTTTGTATGCAAATTTTTTTTAAGAGAGAATTTATGAGAGTCGAGTGATTTGCAATCTCTTCTTTATATATTAAATTTTGTCACCTGTAGATATAGGCAAATTTTCGAACCACGTAAAATATGTCTCTTTGTAGTTTATTTGTAATTATTCTAAATTTTTTTACACAATATAAGAGGAGGAGGAATAGTGACTGTAGCAGCAGTGACAGTGAAGATCGCGTGTGGTGACAGTGTTTGTAACAACTCTTCTTTAAGAGAATAGACGATCGGGAGATCGATCTACTGGTGATACAAAGTTGAGCATATACCAAGGTTATCGAGAGATTGGCTTGTCGGTGATACAAAGTTGAACATACACTAAAGTGCAATGATAGAAGTTAACCTTTTACTGTGATTTTTGGAGTTCATGATGAGAACTTTTTTTGAGGTTGTTTGAATCATTCTTGTAAAAAGTCATCGTACTAATAATGGTGGTAATGGTGGTCATAGTGATGATAAGGTGTGTTAAGCTATTAGTATCTCTCGAATATTTTTGTATTTTTTTTTATTTTAAAAAATATTTTTTCAGTATCAATCAAAAATCAAAAAAAAAATTGTAAAATAATTTTACGTGAGAATTTTTTTTTGTAAAATAATTTATGTTGAAATCAAGGAAACCTAAAACAAACAAAGCCTAAATAGACTCACTGTTTTGTAAAAATAAAATTAAAAAAAGGAAATTTTTTATTTTTGGTGGGTTGCTCATAAAAATTGAATGAGTAGTTTCAATTCCCTTTCATTATACTTTCCCTCCACAAATCCAATTTCCCAAACATAAATAGCCATTTTTGTTTATGTTCATGCCATTACCATGAATGCACATGCACCTTTCCTCCTACTCTTCAAATACAATTCCCTTTTCTAAACTCTCACAGGGGAGAAGTTTCTTATAAACCTCATTTGTGAAAAGGTGGTTTAAAGTCTGATTTTTTATTTTTTAGGTTTAAAGTTAAAAAAATTTTAAAAAAATTAAAAAGTCTCATTTGAGAATCTAATAGTTTTTAGCTTTTTTGTTTTTTTACATAAAATAATTTTATATATTTTTAAAACAATATCATAACTTTTATTATATATATATATATATATATATCCTTTTTTTATATAAATATTATATTTTTAAAATTTACGCATCAAAATCTATTAAATAAAATTTATATTAAATATAAAATTATGTAAAAATAAATTTTAAAAAATTATAATAATTTTTTTTTACTTTAAATACTTTTGGCTTAAAGCACTTTAAACCAATTTTTTTTGTTTATTGCCTACAAGTCACTCATACGGTTTATCAAAAAAAAAATTGTTATATTTAATTTAAAATAATTTTAAATAAAAAGTTTAACCTAAAGACAGATCGCCAAACAAGGCCAAACCAAGTACTTTCTTTTTTCTTTCTTGGTACCGTTTGGATCCTGATATGATTGGGCTCTCAAGGCAACACAACGTCGAGTCTGAACTGAACTGCTAATCGGCTTCCTCCCATTATATTTCCCACTTCAATATTGGATTCGAGGAGTCAGTTTTATCAATTTTGGATTAAAAATGTACGCATTTTAATAGTTTGAACTATTTATTTTATTATTTTAAATATATATATTATTATTATAAAAAATAAAGACTATCGAATATCGGTATCTATCTTAACAAATAACGTTTATGTTAATAAAAATAAATTATAATTTTTATTTTATTATTTATTTTATCAACACATATGTGATTGGTTAAGACAGATACCGATATTCGATCAATTTAATTTTTTAAAATAAAATTATATATATTTATAATAATAAAATAAACGGTTAATGTTGTCAAAATATGTTCATTTTTAACCCAAGAAAATCAAAACTGGACCTCTCTGGTCCATTGTTGAGCTGGAGAGAAGGTTTCCTCATTTCTTAACTATCTCGTTTGGCAATTGGTTTTAAGATAAATTTTTTGTTATTTTATTTAAAATTAAAAAAATTAAAAGAAAAACTCGTCCAAAAACTCGTACTTTTAGCTTTTTAACCATTTTAGTTTTTTACATAAAATAATTTTATATATTTTTTTAAAATATCATAACTTTTATTATACATATCTATTTTTTTTATAAAAATTATATTTTAAAAATATACTCGTTAAAATATATTAAATAGGATCTGTATTAAATATAAAATTATGCTAAAATAAATTTATAAAAATTATAACAATTTTTTTTCTTGAAGCTCTTTTGCTAAAGCCACTTTAAATCAAACTTTTGATTTATTACCATTTTGTTTAAAAGTACCCCTATAATTTACCAAACAAACTTTTTACTTATTTTGAATTAAAATAACTTTAAACAAAACGTCTAACTTAAAGCTAAATTAACAAACGAGGGCTAAGAATTGTGTCTCATTATTTGGATTTGCTTATTCAAATGTCTTACCCTCACTTTGAATTATATTTAAAGAAAAAAAATAAAAATATTAATCTCTCTCCTTTGTAATTACTAGTCAAATCATTACAAAAGATATAATAAGTTAATGTGATATTTATATAGATGTTAAAATTTTAATTCTTAAAATAAAATAATTTTACCATTTCTTTTTATTTCTCTCTCCTCTCTCTTAATATTCAATGTAAAAAAACAAAAATATCCATTAAGAATTAAAATTAGAAACAAAAATAATTTTATTTTTATTTATTTTTTATCTCTACAAATTAAAAAATTAGTAGAGCCATATTTTTAATTAAGTACTTTAAAATTGACACATCAATCATATTTTGCAGTTATTTTTTTATTTATTTTTTATTCTTTCATGACTTGTCCATGTTCCCGCATAATTTGTGGATGAAATTATCTATTTGTGATCAATCCCTAAGAGAGAGAGAGCTCACTTATAAAGTGTTTGGTGATGCAATTTACTTTGATTATCATATCATATTTTGGCTATATGCTAAGATATGCATTATTAGAGAGGGATACGTAATTCCTATCTAGGGATAAGTAATTCCTATCTAGGGCTACGTAATTCCTATCTAGGGATAAGTAATTCCTATCTAGGGCTACGTAATTCCTATCTAGGGCTATGTATTACTTTTATATTTTATATTAAATTTATATTTTAAATATACAATTTGTTAATAGTTATAAAATAAATCAAAAAAAATTTAGTTAATTTCAATAAAACAACTTTAAAAAGTTGTGAAGCTAAACTTAAAAAATACAATATGTTATTCAAGATAAATATAAAAATTCAACTTTATACTTTCAAAATTATATGCATTATCTACTCATATCTATTTTTAAACGAACAAAGTATATATTAATTTTTCTATTTCTAAACAAACAAAGTATATATTAATCCCTAATAATACATATTCAAAGATATATCTTTGTATTTTATATGCACATGTACATGTAAAAATATTTTATATTTTTTTATTTATTTCTAAATAATCAAACAAATAATTCCTAAGATATGGATATAAATATATATTATTTTTTCTTTTCTTCTGTCATAACTTTAATAATCCTTTCTCCATTTTTTTTCCTCCTAAATTGTCAAACAGATTACAAAAGCCTTGAGTACTTCCCAGTTCCCCTTTCAACATACAAAATGAATAGGTAATTTCATTTCCCTTTTTAAGACACTGCATATGAGGCCAAATGAAGAAGCAGCAGTGACAAAAATCCTAGGCAGTGGTTACTTACAGAGTTTCTATATCAAATAACATATTCTCTTAGGACCTGTTCGTGCTAGCTTTTAAGTTTTTTTTTTTTTAAAAAAAAAAATCAACTTTTAAGCTGAACTATTTAATTTTTTAAAAAAAATTAACTTTTTTTTCATCTCTTAATCCAAAAAAAAAACCCAATACATATCCCAAGCACCCTAACTTTTTTTCAAACAAAATTATTATAATACTCTCACATGAAAAAATCAATCCTACCCACAAAAAGAAAAAAACATGTCAATATCTCAAACTCTATAACTTAAATACTAAAAATAAAAATATTTTAAATATTTTAATAAAAAAACAAAAAAAAAATACTACAAAAAATTATCCCCGACAATCTAACTTTTTTTTTATTTTTCTTTCTTTTAAAAAAAATTAAACTTCTTAAAAACCAAGTTCTTAAACATCCCAAACAAACACTTTAGTACAAATTACATCATAATCAAACAGAATCAAACTAAGATTGAATTAGAGATTAGTAAACAAGATTTAGCTTAACAGTGGGAAGAAAGATGAACCACAGATGTAAAAACTCATTCAGTAGCACAAGCAAAAACCCATCCCTATCCCCCACCAGTGAAGCTTTAAGGCTAGTGGTTGAAACATACTCATCAATCACAAATCATATAATAGTATTTTAATGGCTAACAGCTGTCCAAGAAAAGTCACACTTGAGACAAATAATGTTAGAGATTAACAACACACCCAACAAAAAAGGAAATTATTATATAGTAAAGAATTGTCACAAGAAAAGAAAAATATAAAGTTCATGGGTTGCCAATTTGACAAGGCAGGCAGAGAGAGAGAGGGAGAGGGAGAGTACAGCAAGATTTACTTACAAAGAGCCTAGGAACTTTTCTCTTCCCCCAAATGAGAAAATGAGAACAGAAGGAACTTACATAAAAATAAAATAAAATAAAATAAAATTTAAATTTTTTTCAACAAAAAGGATCATATAAAAAGCTAGGAGCATTTTACATGGGCATTGCATTGGTGACACAAAAGACTAATAAGACAAGACCACTAACTACCACCAACCACTCCAGACATGAATAACTCAGAACAATAATTATGCGCTTTCGGATGGAAGCTGAACAAGGCTCCCGAAGCAGTTCTCGTATTTCGGCCTCCATTCAGTTCTTGCCTTGAGAATCTCAGCCCCACCCTCGAGACGAAGCAAATGCTGGCACTCGACATAACCAGAATCGGCCAAACCACCAACAGCACCACCAGAGACGGCAGTCAGGGACTCCACCACGCTATCCCTCCTGCATTCCCTCCTGTACTCCAGAGTTATGCTAGAGAGCTCGTGACTCTCCACAATTGGCAGCGGTGCACTCTGCAATTACCAAAACCATCATGCCCTTATTATGAACATCGCAAGCAAATTTGGAAATAACCAAAACTTTTCTTCTAAAAGATCCCTTTTGGGGGGGGGGGGGGGGAAGCCAGTTGGCACTTGACAGGGGGGTATTCCCGT
>JAOTRH010089091.1:0-16681 GCA_034768845.1 Heliamphora exappendiculata | reverse complement strand
ACCCGTGTTGTAAGGTCCTAAGGCCGCATATTCATGTTATGTATGCATGTGAGGACGTTTCATTTGTTGGATGGGTTGAAAGTTTTAATCTTCAAATCATGTATCTCGATATTGGAGTTTGATTTTGGGTTCTTGGGTTAAAAGGTGGTTGTTTTACTCTCAAATGTATATTTTATATCTCTAATTTGCCTATCTAAAACCATGTTCAAAGGATGAGAAAAAGTGGTGATTTATCCAACACTTAGAAAATTTTACGGCTTTTGGGTAATGAACTCTCAAATGCTCCACCGCTCGAGCAGACTCTGTTGGGTGGCATTTTATTAAAAATTATTTTAGATCAGGCTTTTCTTAAATGTTTTTGGATTTTCCTTCAGGGTATAAATTGACTATTTTTAGGGGTTGGTTTCCTTCATTCGAGTATCTTTTCCTAATTTTATTCGGATTTTTTATCTAGAAATTGGGGCATTACAGATTGGTATCAGAGCATTAGGTTCGAATACCTAGAAATCGTGAGAGTGATTGATCCATTGTGTGAGGGCTTGCATTGATGTGTAACATTCATGACTTGGTGTGCTAGTATGAAATATCTTGAGTATAACTTGATATTCACATGCTATGTGGTATTTGGGCATGGAAGTTGGACTCTTAGGACGATGCGTCTTATCCTTGGGCAACTGGTTGACTAGTTTGGGGTTCGAGTTAGAAAGGCATTTGATCGACGTCCGTTCTGACCAAAAATCCAATCGAGTTAGCCAGATTGACGTGTCATTCCAATTAGTTCTCCTCGTTATGTGTCATATAAGGTGCGTTGATACTACGATACATGTTATGTGGTATCTTGTTGAGGTGTGGTGTTATCTGTGAGAGATGAGTTGTTGTAAGCTTTAGTTTTGATATATCTCCTTGTTCCTTCTTATTCTTAGAGTGATATTGCCGAGACGTGGTAGGGGCCGACGTCATGCGTATGCCCAGGTTTTGAAAAAAGGAGATGTTCATGCCCCGCAAGAACAGGTGGGCGGTACTGATGTCATTTAGGAGATGCTTACTATGATGAGATCGATAGCTGAGGCAACTAGGGCTAGAGCAAGGGCTCCCAAGCTAAAAGGGCCTCTGTGGCAATGAGAGAATTTTGATAGTTAGATCGTCTAACCTTCTATGGGGAGCCAAACCCCAAAGTTGCTACCGAGTGGTTGGAAGTGACCACGACGATCTTAGACACATTAGAAATAGGGAAGGATGAGTTGCGTGTTAGGTTGGTGGCGTTCCAAATTCAGGAGGATGTGAGAGAGTGGTGGGAGTTTGCTAAGACCACCGTGGATGGCATGTGGGTCGCTTTTACTAGGGTCTTTTGAAAAAGTATTTCCTGGGTTGATCAAGAGACATGTATCGGGAGGAGTTTTTCTTCCTTATTCAAGGGAACCTTACCGTGGTCCAGTATAAGGACAAGTTCGCGAATCTATTGCGATTCGCACATGAAATGGTGTCAACGAAGGAGTTATGCTCCAAGCGATTTGAAAGGGGTCTTCGACCTTCGATCAAATATAGGATTACAGCGTTAGGTTTTCAAGTTTACACTGAGATCGTGAAAGCTGCCATCCAATTAGAGAATGCAATGGCAAAAAGTTCCAAGATTAGGAAGAGCAAGTCTCATCAGGGGACTTTTGGTGTTCAGCCTGAAGGGCACCGAATGAAGAGGAAAAAATCTGAGGGATCAAGTTCTTATCCCATAATATCTCAACATCAGCTATGGTCGGCACCCGTACCATCTATGGGTTCATCTGGATGTTCCGAATGTCAAGAGATGGTATGTTACATGTGCAAGCAACCAGGGTACCGTGCTAGGGATTGTACACAGATAGGACAACAGCAGCCATAGCACCAGAGTCAGACTCAGAGGAGGACCCCATTTTCATGTTTCTAGTGTGGCCAGATGGGTCACCTACGGTGAGATTGCTCTCAAGGAGGGAGTATTCAGCGTGCTATTAGAGCACATCAGGGACAGGCATCGTAGGGGCCACAGAGCTATGGTCAGTTGCAACAGCGTTCAGGGGTGCAATCAGTAAAGATAGCTAGAGGAGCTATCTCAGCTCAGCCAGTAAGGCAGCCGAGGGTCAAGGGCAGTGGTGGGCAGAATCAGGCGAGCCAGAGATGATTATATGCACTTGTGGAGCCCAGTACGCCAGTGACACCTACCGTGCTAGATAGTGCAGCCAGTTTTTCGATCATTCGAGGTACCTTCTTAGTGTACCATTCATGAGCCAGTGGTCTCGTTGACACTAGAGCATCGCATTGTTTCATCTCATCCACATTCATAGATGCATTGGTGTTAGAGGTAGACATGTTGGGTAGCGCCTTTTGTGTAGAAACACCGATTGATAAGACTACCGTATTGAGACATGTCTATAGAGCCAATGAGATAGAGATTGTCGACCACCGCTTAACATTTGATTTCATCATGCTCGATATGACCTCGTTTGATGTCATCCTGGGGATAGATTGGTTAACCACCTTTTGTGTTTTCATTGATTGTAATCAATGATGAGTGTTCATTTGCACACCGGAGAGAGATTTTTTTTATTTTGTGGTTGGTTGGGACAATAGTTTAGCGCCTAGGTCTCTTAGACCGTAGAGCTATGATAATCTTAACCTCTATTTCTCTGCCATGTTGGTGAGTGAGATTGATTCTACTCGAGGAAAGATTTCTCCTGTTATTTGTGAGTTTCCAAACATGTTTTTGGGTAATTTATTTGAGCTTCCACCACGAAAAAAAGTTGAGTTTTCTATAGACCTCATTCTAGGGACCGCCCCCATTTTTATTCTTTCATATTATTTTACAGCAGTTGAGTTGATAAAGTTAAAGGTGCAAGTATAAGAGTTGTTGGACAAGGGGTTCATCTGCCCTAGTGTATCTCCTTGGGGAGCTCCGACATTGTTTGCAAAGAAGAAGGATGGGTTGTTGTGCCTTTATATAGATTATCGTAAGTTAAACCATGTGACCGTTAAAAATAAGTACTCTATTCCTCGTATCGACGATTTATTTGACCAATTGAAAGGGACATGTTGTTTTTTGAAGATCGACTTAAGATCGGGTTATCATCAGTTGCAAGTCAAGGAGGAGGACATCTCCAAGAAGGCCTTTTGTACCCGTTATGGGCATTTTGAGTTTCTAGTTATGTCTTTTGGTTTAACCAATGCATCGACGACGTTCATAGACCTTATGAACAGCATCTTTCACCCTTACATTGATCAAGTCGTGGTGGTGTTCGTGGACGACATCTTGATTAACTCGTCATCGAAAGAGGAGCACAAAGAGAATCTTTAAATTGCCTTACAGTTGTTACGAGAACATCGATTCTATGCTAAGTACGATAAGTGTGAGTTTTGGTTACTAGAGGTTAAGTTTTTAGGACATGTAGTTTCAAGGGATGGAGTGGTAGTGAATTCATCTAAGATCAAAGCAGTGATGGAATGGACGAGATCAAAAAATATATTCAAGATTTAAAGTTTCTTAGGGTTAGTAGGTTACTACCATCGATTTGTGAAAGACTTCTTTAGGCTTGCAGCGCCTATAATATGCCTTACACAGAAGGAAATCAAGTTCGTGTGGAACGATAGTTATGAGCTCGCCTTTTAGAAATTGAAGATGAGGTTAACTAGTGCACCCATCCTTATTGTACCAGAGATAGGGCTTGGCTATGCCGTTTATTGTGATGCGTCACACGAGGGGTTGGTTTATGTGTTAATGCAACTAAGTAAGGTGGTGGCCTATGGATCGAGGCAGTTGAAGGTTCATGAGAAGAACTACCTGTATGGTCTTTGCTCTAAAGACTTGGAGACACTGCCTGTATGGAGAATGCTTCAAAGTGTTCTCGGACCATAAGAGTTTAAAGTACTTATTTTCGCAGAAGGATCCGAATTTGTGCCAGAGGAGATGGATGGAGTTCTTGGGTGATTATAATTTTGATCTACAGTATTATATGGGCAAGGCCAATATGGTGGCTGATGCCCTTAGTCGGAAGTTTTTGAGCACGTTAGCTCGCGTAGCCGTTAAGGAGTGGAGTAGGCTCAAGGAGGTCAGAGAGTATGACCTAGAATCAAGGAGACAATGAAGATGAATCCATCAGTTAAGTTAACCCAAAATAAGAAATCCCTCGAGAAGAGATTGTATGGAGAATACAGAGTCTCTTTCTTTGCCATTGTATTATTATTGCCCAAGAGAATCACAAGGAAGCCGAAGGTTATCACTACCATATAGGCGTTCTGAACGAATCCGCGAGAAAGAATAGGATTACTAGGGAAGTGAAGGGAGGAGGACATTCCCAGAATTCATTCAAATCTTTCATCTTTAATGAATCGTTGTTCACCTAATACCTCACCACAACTATTTTACAGGTCGATTAGAGCAAGCTCAACTTTCATCATAGCTTTCCCTTTATTTTATTAAGTAAGATAGAGCACTTGTCAGGTGAAAGTAAAGTGCCAGTGGCTCAGAATATATAGAGTTTCTTTCTCAGGAAAATCCTTGTAGATCACTCTACCTTGACCTGAGAGTTGAGAGCCTAAAGTGTTGACTTGTCCATGCCCTTGCCGTTAGTAATGACTTAGCTGGACACTTAGTCTGCTACGTAATCATCCCATGGCTTAAGGAATGCTCTTTGTCGATCGGTAGACTTGGTCAGCTTGATAAGGATCATGGGATTTTAGGATGGTTCACCTCGGTTTGGAGAACCTAGAATAACTTAAGTTTAAATTGGATTAGAAAAATTAAATTGGTTGCATCTTTTTTCATCATAATCACTGTAATGGTTAGCCTGCTATTTTTTTTTATCTGTCGTGTTTTAACCTGTTACTTGAGAAATATTGGTATATTGGTGTGAGTTTCTCTAGCATTCCATGCCAGGTTCCGAAGAGCTAGAAGAGCTTATTGACGAGTATGTTGACGCGAACATAGAGCCTTGATTAAGAGTTTCTGGCTTTCCTCCCAGCCTTCCTCGGCCACGTAGTACCAGTTTTGTGGTTATCCACCTATTTTTTGTGTTGTTCGATATACTCCAAAAAACTTTTATTTGAGTCTGTACTATATAATTCTATAAAATCTATTTTTTGGCATGTATAAGTATTATCGTTATTTAATTTTCACAATCCTATTAGTTAATAGTCGCTCTAGATGCTCCCGAGATTCGGGGCATCATAATTAAAATTAGGTAATACTCCCAAAATTAGTTTCGGATTATACCTTTCAAAATATAGTTACATTTATTTCGTTTACTATAACAAATTTTAGTCAACATCCGCTGTGATTTTTGACCTTAAGTAAAATCTCTAACACGTCTTCTACAGTATTCTTAGATGCTAGATAACAAATAATGTCTAGACTTTAATCTGTCGTGATCTTTAAAACCTGTCTAGTCACATGTTCTTTGGATTCACAAGACGTGAAAACCCTATAACTGTTATAAAATAAATCTGGCAACTAGGTTTTATAACAGAATATAAATAGGTTACAACATGAACCTATGGAGTAAATAAGACATGAGCTTCTAATATAATTATGAAATCATACCTCAACCTACAAGTAATATTATGAAAACATAAATTATAATTTATTCCATTAAAAATTATAATTGCACTCTCAACATTATTCTCAAAATCAAAATATTCGAGCTCCTATTACTAAATGCTTATTTATTCTCCCCGCGATTACAGATACCCGCCAATTAAATTAAATTATTGACAATTATATTTAATCAATTTTTTTGAAAAATCCTTAAGACTTTTTGCTTAACTTATTTGACTGCGGGATTATAAAATCCACTTATAGGGTTTGACTTGGTTAAAACTTATAAATTTCATTGAGTGAGTATCATCAATTCTGATCACGAAACATGGATTCCATCAATAATTGATACCCACCATATAATTAATACCGTTATTCAACTAACCAAGATTTCTAACTCGTAAAAAAATCACACCATCTATTGAATCAAAATAACGAACATTAAATATATGTGCCTAATAATTATTTTGAGATTAAGAGTGTAAAAACATATAATAACTGTATGGTGTAAATTAGTTTATATACTCAGTATAAAATTAATTATCCCAACTTAATGATGTTCAATACACACAAAATGTATTAGCACAATGAATCGAAACAATTGTCGAAACAATTACCGTTCCCGATAATCAAGACAAATCTACTAAAATATTATGCTACAGTCGTACCAATGGTGTGTTTAATTTCATTTAAGACTATGAAGTAAAAACGTATATTCTATAAGAATTAATAATTTGATCTTTTGTGTGTAAACTGAACTCTACACGCAAGATTAAATATTATTTAGAATAAAAAACATCTATGCATAACATTTAATGAATAATAAAACGCATATATTGTTCATTAAGATTCACATAAAAATGGAAAAACTAATTTTATTAATAAATAAAATTAAATACTAAAATCCAAAACTATGATTTTTAATATACGACTCTAACAAAACATGGGGGCTATCGAAGAGGAGATCGGAGAACGCCTTGCACAGCGTGTGGAAAGAAACACTTAGGAGTCTGTTGGAGGACAACCGACAAATGTTTTAATTGTGGCACCAAAAGACACATTGGGAGGAACTGTCCAAAACTCCTCGCAAATGGTAATGGGAAAGGAAATTCGAACTAGGGAGCGAGAATTGTAAGGAAGCCACCAAATGAAGCACAAAAGAATGAAAACAATAATCAAGGAAAAGGAAGGATGTTCACACTAATTCCAGGAGATCCCCCAAAATATCAAATAAGTTATTGCAGGTAATCTATCTATCTGCTCCCTACCTTCTTATGTGCTATTTGATTCTAGTTCATCGCAATCCTTCATATCATCTAAACGAGGATAGATATTTATTTTTTAATAGGCAGAACCTCAGCTTAAAAAGAAGGATCCGCACATGAAATAGAAAATAAATAAAAGAAAATAAAAGAATGGGGCAGATAGAAGAGGGAACACCCACGAACAACTTTAATGATCTTCTACCCAATAAAAGGCCTATGGAGTAAAAGGAATATTTTTTGTTTGCTTCTTTGAAAGTTGATAGCGATGGTCACTGAAGGACTTTCGGCATTAATTTGTTTGAAAAGCCTTTTTTTCTCTGCATCAAACACTGAGGGGAAGGCTGCCTTTTATAGGTGAAAAGTGGAAGGACCAACCAGCCCTATTGAGTCGGCTACTACGTTGTTAGTTATCGCGTGGTAATGCCAACCGGCCTTATAGGGTCGACCAACACGTGTCAACGTTTGCGTGGTTGGCCCTTTCCCTAAAGACTAGGAAAAGAAATGGGGTATAGAAAAGGTATGGTTTTAACTCCGAGAGAATGTTTGTGAGACCCTGACCCATTTTGTTTTTTGGGGTTTTTTGATGCGTTGTTTATCGTTTTCTTTACGGCATGTTTATATGGGTTTTGTGCATGACCGGGCTCAGATATGCATGTGGAGTTAGTTCCCAGGGTTGTTGGGCGTTCTGGTGCAAATTTTTAAAAAAAGTATTTTCGCGAGCCTATAAATATTTAGCCTTAGATATTTTCAAAGAAAATTCCATCTCTCTAGCTTTTGAAAACCCTAAAAAGCTCTACCTTTTCTCTAACTTCTCGAGGGCCCGAGACTCAATTTTTGATGATCAGATAGCAGATCCCTAGTATCCTTGCAGTGGGCTACGAATTCATTTGGATGAAATTTTATTTCGACGAAGTTTATTTTTTCACGTGGTTTGATGCATCAAGTTTTTAACTCAACTAGGTAGGATCCTAGACTCTCATGTCTTACTAGGGTGCTACGTATAATTGTATATATTTTTACGGGTTAAAAATGCATGAACAATCAATTTATGTTTCGAAAAGTTAGGTTTTGGTTTAAAATCATTTTCAGTTGGATGAAATGGGTTTTGAAGCATTTTTTTTAGTGTTTCTTTGTGGTTTTGGGCTTGGGTATGTCCAGGGTGTCAAAAAGGAGTTTGGTTGCTTCGATTCCAAGTTTAGATGGGCTGTTCTAGTGGCAAGAGTCGATTTTTTCTGTGGGTAAGTCGACTGAACTGGGTGGTTCAGTCGACTGAATTGAGGTCGTGTTGTTTTGGGGGTCGTGTTGTGGCCTTAGGGGTCGTGTTGTGGCTTTGGGAATTTATTTTGGTCTTGTTGTCGTCCTCGGGGGTGACGTGCATGGTTAAACGCGAGGTTTTGGTGCATGGTTAGATGCAAGGTGTTAGTGCACGATTGTGTACGTGGTGTTTGTTCATCGTTGAGTGCATGACGTGTCTGGGTCCGAGGTTCTTTTTCTAAAAAGGGAATTTTAGGAAAAGATGGTGTTTTGTGAGAACGTTTATGAAAATCATGTTGTGGGAGGTTTAGAGTTCGCCTTCGGGTTAGGCTTTGCTTTGTAGATTGTTGGTCGTCTAGGTAAGTGGATGTCGAGTTGTGTGGCATATGATGTCATGACGGGCTATGTGGCGAGTGGTGCCATTTTGTGAAACATAATGTTTATACGTGGTTTTGTGCTTTTAAAACTCTAGTTTTATTCATGCATGTTGTAGGACGGATATGTGGTCCTTGGGTATATAAAACTCTAGTTTTATTTATAAGTGTGTATGATTTTGATGGATGAAAAAGTGGTCCGATAAAGGCTAACTCCGGTTTATTATGGACGAAAAAGTGGTTCGATGAACGTTAACTCAAGTTAACGATGGATGAAAAAGCGGTCCGATAAATGTAAACTCTGGTTAGCAATACAAGTGAGTGCATGGGAATCGGAGGGATAAAAAAGTGGTCTTAACGATGCATCTATGTGTGGGTCTTTGAAAGACAAAAAAGTATTCCTAAAGAGGCATGTGTTGCGTGGTGAGTGTTGCACGTGGTGAGTTATGTGGGTTCCATGTGTTGCATAGGTTAACTCTAGTTAGCAATGTATTAGTTAGGACTGTGGTCCTTCGGTGAAAGCCCAAAAAATCTCTGTGTTGGGTGTGAATCATCGTGGTATTATAAAACTGCATGTGGGGCTCGTGGGAGTTGATGGTTACATCTGTGTTGCGTGTGGGGCTCGTGGGTGTCGGTGGTTATGTCTGTCTTGCATGTGGGGCTTGTGAGAGTGGGGCTCACAAGAGTCGGTCTTTGCATGTGAAGCATTATAGCATATTTGTATGTATATAAAACTATTTTCAAACTGTTTTTGAGGCTCTTGTGAGCTGTGATATCAAACTATTTTTAAACTTGTTTTTGAGGCTCAGGTGAGTCATTACATATATATTACTCTGTTAGCATGTTTAGCTTTTATTTCATAATTGTCTATGTTCTGCTGAGCTTTAGCTCATGGTGTGGGATTTGAAATATTTTTCATGTGCATTAGGTTACGCAGGTTGATCGGGAGGAGCTGGTTGGGGTAGAATACCTATAGTATTTTTTTTATTTCGTACGGATCATGTATGTTTTACATGTTTTGGTTCCGGACCATGTATTGTAAGCCTGAGAGTGACGTATTTAATGCATGCGTGCTTTTATCTTGAGAGTAAAACAATGGGTTGAGTGTTGCTTTTTGGCTTTGTATAGTTGTTTGTGGTGTTTCACGTGGCCTAAAATTTGGGGCATGACAACTTGGTATCAGAGCTATGGGTTCGAATACCTAAGAGCTGTGGGAAGACGGTGCATCACTGTGTGAGGTTGATTACGTGTGCTTGATTACATGTGTTTAGATGTTTGGATAGCATGAGCATGGTAGCTTTACGAGTATGTGAATGTTGTGTATATATGAGGATGGGGTTGAACCTTAGGATTGATTAGTCTTTTCTTCAGGAGTTTGGATTAACAAGCTTGGAAGGTGAGTTAGAAATGAGTTTGGCCGACGTGTTTTCTGGCAAGGAATCTAAGTGGGTTATCTAGATTGATGCGTCACTCTTGTTGGTTCTCCTCGGTATGTGGGATTTATTTGGCATGAACCTATATGGCTACATGTTAGCATGCTTATATAGTTAGCTTTTATGTTCATACAATGTGCTGCGTCTTTTGTTCTGATTTCCTTCCTTATAGACCTGATGTCTACGAGGAGAGGACGAGGCCGTGGTCGAGGCCGTGGCCAAAGGGATGTGCTTATCCCTGATGCTGGGGATGTAAATGCTCCTGAATGACTTATTGACACGGTAGAGTTGTTGCGTGTGCTGGTAAGCTTCATCGGTCAACTGGTTGAGACCTCTAGGGGAGAGAGAGAGAACCTGAGTTGAGGGCAACGGTGGTGATGCAGGAGTTCAGGTGTCTTGACCCACCTACCTTTGTTGGGGATCCTGACCCTACGGTGGCTATAGAGTGGTTGGAGTTTGTGACTCGGATCCTTGATACACTACAGATATTGAAGGATGATTTGTGAGTTCCTTTTGTTACTTTCCAGTTGAGAGAGGATGCTCACGAGTGGTGAAAATACGCCTGGAATACTGTGGAGGGCATGCGGGCAGTTTTCACAGGGTTTTTTCTAGAGAAGTACTTTCTGGCTTCTTCGAGGGATTTGTACAGAGAGGAGTTCTATGCGCTCACCTAGGGGGCAATGAGTATTGTGCAGTACGAGGCCAGATTTACCAGTTTGTCCCGGTTTGCACCGGAGTTAGTGGGTACAGACAAGCAACGTTCAAGGAGGTTTGAGCGGGCCTGGAGTTTGGGGCGTGACAATGTTACTAGGGTAAAAATAATGTTCTGGATCCAACCGTAATCTCTGCTTTGTTCAAATCATTCTCGATTAGCGGGTACGATATTTGAGAATTTGTCAAGCTGCAAACTTTGGTGTTATCCTGCGTTAGTCAAATGAAATCTTTTTTGAGCAAAAAATGACATATGAGTCAATTTTTGATATAGAATTTTATGGGATTGGCTATTGGAATTTTTGAAATCTCGAGAGGTCAAAATAAATATTGCATATTTAGATTGAAAAGGCGGTCAAATTAGGGTTAAATCTGATCAGAAATTACTCCACTTGGCATTGATGGATTCATTTTTTTGAAAACGAGTAAATGTATCTATTGGCCACAGTCACATCATTCGTTTGACTATCCTCAGGGTGAGAAATGGCTAAAAATAGGTCGCCAAGCCCTCATAGGGAGAAAAAAGTCATTCACGTGTTTTGGGTTTGAACACATAAGACATCGCTCTAGGCATTTTTGATGACATTCTACTGAGAAAAGGAATTGAGAAAACATCACCTTCTCCTTTTGATTTTTTGAAAGGGAAATTTACTATTTTTGGGCGCTTCGGGTTAGGTATCGCGAATTTCTCTTGTTAGATGCTTTTGACCTTTTCACGACATTTCATGGCTTTTGTGGGCCCATTATAATTAACGATTTCATCTAGGATTCTCTTAGTCGGATCGTCCTGATCTTTCATAATATTATTACCATATAAAAATCTTTGAAACTACATATTATTCATATGGTATTTTTTTCAGATCCATAAATTTTAATAATAATTTATTAACTACAAGGATTAAAATTTAAGGAAATTGGCACCAAAAGGGCGTTGGTGAGTGCCCAACACCTTCTAACTCGTAAGAGTAAATCCCTGAACCCATCTCATCTTTTCAAAGATTAAGGCTCTGTTCGTTTCGACAAGAAAATATTTTTTATATGTTTGATTGCAACTTTAAAAATGATGGTACTAGTGATTGTGATAGTGTTAGAATTGACATCCAACCCTTACGACTCAAGATCTTGGGACACCACACCCTCAAACCGCAAAATCCCAGAACCTGAAGCTTGGGACCCAAGACCCTAGGGACCACATGACCTAGAGAACTCGAGACCCTAGGCCGCACACCCTTGAGGTTCATGGCTCCCGAGACCTCAGAGTCCCGGACCCTTGGGAACCTAAACCTTTGAACCCTCGATACCCTAGGACCTTAGACCTTGGGACCTCGAACCCCCAAGGCCTTAGACTCCCGAAATCCTAGAACCCTGAGACCCCAAGACCCCAGAACCTAGTATCTTAGGATGCTAGACCCTTGGGACTCCCTAGACCTTGGGATCCCGAACCCCCGAACATCTGGGAACCCGAGAACCCAAACTCTAAAACCCATAGGATCCCTAAAACTACGGGACTATAGGATCTTGGCACCAAGACCCCCAGATCCACTAGACCCCGGGAAGCCCAAAACCTTTAGACCGCGGACCCTTTAAACCCCTTATCCATAGACCCTCTAAACCCTTGAACCTCAGGACCCCGACACCCCTATACCCTAGGGACCCCAAACCCACCCCAAGACCCCGGGACCCTAGACCATAGGACCCCCGGACCCTTTGTACCCCGGGACCCATCGGACCCCAGACTCTCAGACCCCTGAAACCCTCAAGACCTCGAGATCCCTAAGACCCCAAGGACCTCAACCTTGAACCCTTGACAACCTTGGACCCTCAACCATCTAAACGCTATGCTGGTGGTGCTGGTTGTAGAATGATAGTGCCAACAGTTGTGATAGCAGTGTGATAGTAAACGTGGAAATTCTTTTTCTCCAAAAAAAAGTGACAAACATTTTCCATCAAATTCAACTTATTTTTCATTGTCTTATAATTTTTGTTGTATCAAACTCCAAAAAATGTCAAAAATATTTTACAAAAAATATGTTCCGTTGAAGCAAACGGTGCCTAAATGAAAGTCATTTTCAAAATTAGGTTAGGCTTCTATGCCATTTCAAAACTAGAATCATTTTTCTAGTATTATATGTATTTCTCAAAATAATTATCAATGCTAAAATTGCTTGTTTGGAAAATAGTTTTTAAAGGTGACTTGAGACACCCAAAGTCTTTGTTAGATGGTGACTAATGTTTTTGAAAATTAAGACACAAGTCCAACTATTAAACTTATTTTAACTCTGTCGTATTTATATTAAGATTTGCAAACCCATTTCTCTAAAAACACAATTTGAGGGTTTAAAAATGGGGCACCAGAGTAGAATACATATTCTTTAGGTTGTGGAAATGAATAGATATTTTCACACTTTCTTATAATAGCTATTCAACAAAACCTTTCTCACTTGAAGCTTAAATGGCCAATCCAACCTACCTATTTCTACGTATCAAATAAGCGCTTATTTCTCTTTATCCTATCACATTTTTACAGTGTGTTTGAATCATAGGTTTGGAAAGTGATTTACTATGAAAAACTAAAAGGATAGAAAAATGAAAGAAGAAATTTAGGCTCCAGTCGTTTCAATGTAAAATATTTTTAAAAAAAATATTTTATGCAAAATATTTTTGTTAAAAAAGTACTTTTTCGTTTTTATTTTCTAGTGTTCAGTTGATATGTGAAAAATACTTTCAAAATAAAGTTTTTTATTATTAGATTGAAACAATATATTTTTGTTTAGATTTTTAACATTTTTTATTCATCATAAGTAAAAAACCTAAAAGTATATGTCATTTTGTCTAAAGTTGAAAAAAAAAATTACTAAAGAAGAAAAGAGGACTTAAAAGTTTTTTAAAGACATTTTTCGTCTAATATGGGTTTTTTTTTAAATAGTCATTTATTTTTATTTTTTTGGTTTTTTGTAACGAGAAAAGTTTTCAAAGTATCATTATTTGAATTAATGTTAAAAAACTCACTATAAGACAAAAAGATTAAAAAGGTCTTAAAGTGATCTTTTAAGACTTTTCGTCTTATATGAATTTTTAAAAAAAATATATATTGGTAACTTTTTTACATTTTTGATTCCTCATAACTAGATAAATGTAAAATGTATCATTGTTTGAAATATTGTAAAAAAATGCATTAAAGACGAAAAGAAACTAACATAAAAAAGTCTTTAAAAAGCTATCCCAAACAGTAGTCATCACTGTCGTTGATTTTTATGTTTTTATTTTAAAAATTGACAAAAAAATATAAAAATTTGGAAAGGATCAGACTCACGACATGTCTCTTAAAAAAATAGAAAACAATTTACCAATTTATTTTTAAAAAAACAATTTCATCTAAAGATGTAAAATATTTTACTTAAAAAATTATTTTACTGATTTTTTGTTAACCGAACAGTGAAAAATAAGTAAAATATTCTACTAAAAAAATATTTTACATTGAAACGAACGAAGTCTTAGTCTTTGCACTTCATCGTTTTCCCTCAATCTCTAAATCATACACAAATCTTAGATTCCAATATAACTTTAATGAGTAATTCAAATATTGAAGGATAAAGATGATATATAAAACCTATTATGTCTTATCAATCCATTTTTGTATAGAAATGAACCTTTAGATGGAAAGGAATTTATGGACTCTTCGTAAAAATAATCCCATATATAGGAGGAGTATGCACATGTTACCGTGGAATCCCTTAGGAGATTTTCTACCAAACAAGTTATGTTCTCACTAAATTTTCAAGAATTCTTGCAAATCTCACTAGCAATAATCTATCTCTCTCCTCCACCTAATAAATAATATTTGAGAAGTTAGTACAAAACCAACTCATTCTTCCTTATTTCTTGGTGTAGGAATGGCTAGCCCAAATCTTAATCTAATTGCTGCAAGGAGATTGGCGATCGTGTTCTTGGTTGTGTTCCTAGCACTTCTGATGAATCTTCAGACACATGTGGAAGGAAATATGGACATGGTTTATGAAATTGGCAGGAAATCAAAAATGAGAAACTTTTCCTTATTATATTACGAAACAGAGTAGTGTTGATCTGACATAAATTTTCTGATCCAATGGTTGAAATTTTTTCAAAAGAGTTATCAACTATTTGAAATGAAAGAAACTCAAAAAAACTTTTCTCTCTCTATGTCTATGAGACCCGATTTTATTTTATTTTTATATGTTTATTTGATGTGTTGGTTATTGCTTTAATCGTACATAGGACAGTATATTTAGATATGTGTTATGCATGCGGGAGTTTGGTTTCGTTTCTTTGCTTGGGTTTTCACCTAGCGACAGCCACTCGAGCAGTGGTTGGCCGCTCGAGCGGGGGTGTGGTAGAGTGTTATGTCGGTAGGGGACCGCCGAGCGGTGGTTGTGCCCTCGAGCAATGATAGCTTGGCGCAAAAATCTATAAAGAAAGCTTATGTCTTGATTCTTGAGCCAATGCTTGTTTTATAAGCTTCATCTCTTTTTCTTTTGCTTTTGGAACTGTGTATGGTAAGCCTGGTGGCGATGATATCTAATGTAAGCATCTATGAAATGTTTGCTTGAGAAGGGAACCTAGGTTATTTGTGGTTCCGTTGTGTTGGTTAGGTCTTAAGTTTTCAAATCTCTGTTTTATGACGAAGGGATGTTTTCTTCATCAAATATATGTTTTTTTTAAAAAAATTCTTTAATGCTTTAAACTCCTGTTCAAATACTATGTTTTTAGGTGTGTTTTTTAGGCTTGAGAAGATTTTCTAGTTCTTGATTGGGAAATCTCTCGGGTGCCTCACCGCTTGAGCGGCCTTTGAGCGCTCGAGCAAATAGCCAATGTGACGAAATGTTAGTTTTAGTTTTTTGTTTTAAAAAAAAAGGGGGGGTTTGGGTTGGAAAGGCTATGGGATTTTCCTTTTGATATAAAATGGTTTATTTATGTTAATTCTTTTACTATCAAAACCTCGTTTTCGTTTTGATCTTCGACCTATTTGTGTTTGGGGCGATTTTGGTGAATCGTGGTATCCCAAAACGTTTGTGTTTGTGGGCGTTTCTCACGACTCGGGGTTCGGGGTGTTACAATGTCTATCTCAAGACATCTGAAAGGAAATCAAAAAAGAGAAAAATTTTCCTTATTCAGCATATGAAACGATAAAAGGAAATTAGAAAACTTATTCTCTTCCTTGTTTATAATTTATATTACAAAACAGAGCGGTGTCGATGTGACACATATTTTTCGATCCAATGGATGAAATTATTTCAAAAGAGTTATCACCAGTTTGAAACGAAAAAAGCTAAAATAATTTTTCTCTTTATGCCTATCTCAGGGCATATGGAAGGAAATAAAAAATGAGAAAGTTATTCCATATTATATTACAAAATAGAGTGGCGTTAATGTGATGTATGTTTTTCATATCCAGTGGTTGAAATTGTCTCAAAAGAGTTATCAATGGTTTGAAATGAAAAAAGTTTTAAAAAAAAATCTCTATTTATGTCTATCTTGGGACCCAAGGAAGGAAATTAGAAATGGGAAAAATTTTCCTATTCAGCATATGGAAGGAAATCAGAAAGTATATTCTCTCTCTGTGCCTATCTCGGGATATATATATGCATTTTTCTTATTCAGCATATGGAACAATGAAAGGAAATAAAAAAAGGTAATTATTAAAATCAATTATTTTTTCAGCTTTCTTCATTTCAAATTATTTTTTTAATAATTAGCTTTATGGTATTTAGAGATAATTATTTTTTTTGTTAATTATTTTTTTTTTGTTAAGAGTGTTCGTAAAGAATAATTAATTTTGATTGATTCAATTTATATTAGGAGTGTCTTTAGGCATGGGTTGTACCTAGTCCCATATATAGGAGAAGCTCTTTGTGCAAAATAAGCAAAATTTAATGATATATATCTCCAAAAACTAATGTAATCTCCATATTCACCAAATATCTACATTGTAATTAATCCAGTTATAGGAGCCCTCGTGTCATAGTACTTTGGCCAATTGAGATTTATGTAATCTCAACTTGTAATCTCATCTATTCATTACACAGTCCTATATATGAGCACTTTGTCACA
>JAOTRH010089080.1:0-14529 GCA_034768845.1 Heliamphora exappendiculata | reverse complement strand
GTCACGCCACTTGTCAGGTTATAAACATACGCCCCCCCCCCCCCCTCTCTCTCTCTCTCTCTCTCTCTCTCTCTCTCTCAAGTCACAACTGTATAAATTTTATAAATTTAAAATATAGGATGCATTTAAAATATTAAATAAACTTAAATATAATTAAACAAATAATGTCTAATCACTAGCTAAAAATATCAAATAAATTTAATTTTTTTTTGTATGAATAACAAATTTAATAAATTTTACATAGTGAACAAATTCAATAAAAAAACTTTAAGTTATTTTCTTTTAACAAAAAAAATTAATATTTAATTTTCTCAACCTAGTGGCCCGCCCGCTGACCCAGTTTGACTAAGCCCGCCAAATAGAACTTGGATCTAACTATTTAAATTCAAACCTGACCTATTTGGCCCGCCACAAAAAAGACCCGTCGGGCATAACCCGTAGATAGGCCTAGACACAACTTACGCGGGCCGGGCTGGCCCGTTAACGATCCCTAATTGCATCTTTAGCAAGATCACATGCAATACGACACAAAAACACCGACACATTAATTTTTAAAAATCATAGGTCAAGAAAGGTTTGGAACACATTAAAGATTGATACTTTCATATATTTATCCTATATTAAATATATAAATAATTTATCCATTAGTAATTTAAAATATACGTCATATTACTAATAAAATTAAAAAGTTTTATATTTCATCTTATAAATATTTTGAAACATCTCTAGTTGCATAATTTGTGTTTTAAAAAATAAAAAATATTATAACTATAAAGAAATTTATCACATAGGAGGGCATGCTTAGAAACTTCAAAAAGCGTCGTTAAAATATCAAAAAAATATGATGTTATAAATTTAATTTTTTAATTAAAACATATTTAAAAAATGTTGGACAAAACTTTGGAATGCCCCGCAAGGTGTTCGAGAAGTGTTGTGGCCGATAGAACGCTTCTCCTTCAGAGAATATCCATGCTTCTTAGGCTAGACCATGAAATTATAGTACTTTTTCACAGAAGAACAAGATTCTTAGTTCTCAACTCATGAACCTTACCTTATCCGTCCAGAGCAAATGGGACAGTCATTGAGATTTTCAAACTACCAGTAATCACCACAAGAGCAGGTTCCATCTCTGAAGCAATGAAAGCGATTTGCATCTCTCAACACAATTTCACGCCGAGAAATTTTCGAAACATACTTGATTGCGTTATGGCAATCCCCACAAACTCGAAGGTTTTTTATAACCCGAATTGTTGTCGATGGAGCAGTGATCATCAATCCAAAAGCTATAGCTAGCTTCTCACTATGGTAATAGAGAGCACGCTCTTTTTCTTCTTCCTCAACATCGAGCAGCACGTAGTCGGTATCAGGGACATAGCCTTCCTTCTTGATCATTGTTATCAAATCCTCCACCTTGTCATATATCATGTCAGTCTGCGGATGTGATCTATCATCCACCAGGAACAAATGCATTTTATTTTTCACGTCTATCCAACTAAATCCCGGATCTTTCTTTACGTTCTTTCTTGTCATTATGTTTCGAGCAGCCTTCATTTGATCCCATTGATTGGCAGCGGCGTAGATATTAGACAAAAGCACATAAGCTGCTGAGTCAAACGGCTCTAAAGCCAAGAGCCTACTGGCCACCCGTTTTCCAGTTTCTGTGTCACCTTGAACCCTACAAGCACCGAGCAGGGCTCTGTACATTGAAGCAGATGCTTTAAAAGGCATTGATGCAATCAGTTTTTCTGCCTCCTGAACACGGCCTGCACGACCAAGAGCGTCGATGAGGCAAGAATAGTGCTCGATCTCTGCTCGAATGCCATGATCTTGATGCATTGAATGGAAGTAAGAGTAAGCTTCAGAAATTAAGCCAGAATGGCTACAAGCTGAAAGAACTCCAATAAAGGTAACTTGATCAGGTTCAATACCAAGAAGTTTCATATTTTTGAAGAGTTTGAGAGCTTCCCCTCCTTGTCCATGTTGAGCTAAACCAACCAACATGGCATTCCACAAGGCAACATTTTTCACATCTATTCTCTTAAATAAACGATATGAATCTTCGATGTTGCCACACTTTGCGTACATGTCAATAAGAGAAGTCCCTACATAAGTGTCCGAAGCACAATCCAACTTGATCACATTTGCATGGATTTGTCTTCCTTGTTCCAATGCAGTTAAGCAAGAGCTGGCTTTGATGAGCGTAGCGAAGGTGTATTCGTCGGGGGGTACACCTGACTGCCTCATCTGATGGTATATTGAAAGAGCAAGATCCTCTTCTCCATTTTCGACACACCCCGAGATCATAGATGTCCAAGCAACATTGTCAGGTGAAGGGATTGCTTGGAAAACAGTATGCGCACCCTCCATCTCTCCACACTTAATATACATATCGAGAATACTACCACTGACACAAAAATCCAAATCAACCCCAAGTTTTATTGCATAGGTATGAATTTGCCTACCGCGTTCGATATCTACTAAGCAACCACAGGCTTTTGCTGCAGTTGCTAATGTGATCTCATCCGACTTTTCTCCACTACTGTGCATCAAATTGAAGAGTTCAAATGCTTGAGAACTGTTGTTACATATTACATACCCAAACATAATGGCATTCCAAGATGCTAAATCAAACTCATCCTTACTTTTTAGAAGCAACTCTGCCTCTTCCATTCTTCCTGCCCGAGAATAAACATCGGTCAGTGCTGTCGATACAAAATTGTCCGTTAAAACCCCAGTTTTTAATGCATGAACATGGACTTGTTCGCCAAGAGAGAACCCTGCAGTAAGTGAAGAGCACGCCCTCAAAACACTTGCCAAAGTGTAATGATCCGGTCGGAAGCTGTCACCCAACAGACCTAGATATAGGACAACAGATTCCTCCTCTAAACCACTTTGTGCACAACCAGTAATCATTGAGTTCCATGAAATTAAATCCAACTCCTTCATGCTAGCAAATACTTTGTGAGAAAAATTTGAGCAACCGGTCTTAAAATACATGTTAATAAGACTATTTGCGACCGTAATATCTAAATCGGAACCAGATTTCACTGCCAAACCATGAAATTGCATCCCCAACTCTAAATCATTAATCCCTGTAACAGCAGCAAGAGAAACTACTAGTGTCACGCTATCACACCCAACATTTGATCTACTCATATCTATTAAGCATTCGACAGTAGCCCAATGATCACCAGCTTGGGAATACTCAGACAATTTTTTATTCCACAAGTATACATCTGAAGTTTCGTTGTGCAGAAACAATTTATTTGCGTACGCTTGAACTTGCTCTATAAACTTCTTGTCGCCTTCATCAGCAATGGCTTCAGAAACCCCGGAAAGAACCCAACGGACACTGAAGTCATCTGGGCGCAATCCACTGCGATGAAATTGCGAGAAAAGAAGAAAGGCTTCATCTTTGAGACCCATCTGCCCGAATGCCTTGAGCAGTACATTCCACAACACGGCATCCTTTTCAGCATCAGGCATGTCATTAAACAAAGACCCGGCATCTCTTATTCGCCCAAACTTCGAATGAATATTAATAAGTGCACCAGAAACAAATGAATCTCGATCCAACCCAATTTTAACCGCATATCCATGAACAGTTTCCGCAGCCGGCAGGTATCCCGAAACCAGACATAGCTTCAAAACCGGAGCCAAAGTGAGCTTAGTGGGCGGCGGAAGGGAAGACGCCTGGAGAAGACGAAAAAGACGGAAACCATCTTGGATGCAATCGTGATCGGAGTCGGCGGAGAGCGCATAGGCGGCGAGAATTGAATTCCAGGTGACGAGGTCTCGGTGGGGAGCCTTATCAAACAGGTGGCGGGCGCAGGAGAGACCACCGCATTTGGAATAAGCGGTGATGAGATTGTTACTGAGGAAAGGATCAAGGGAGTGGGCGGAGGTTGTGATTACAGCGTGGATGGTTTTGGTGAGGAGCAAGTTGTTTTTTGAAATAGCGGTGCGAAGAAGCGATAACCATTGTGAAGAGGAGGAAGGAGATGAGGAAAGCGAAGATGGGACATTGTCATTGTTGGAGAAGGAGAAGAAACGGTGGGAGCTGAAGCGGAGGAGGTCGCGTGAGAAGAAGAGAGTAGAACTGAAAGAGGAGACGGCGACTGGTCGGAGATTGACTTGCAATTGCATTTCGGTGCTGCAGAAGCAGCAGCAGTAGGCCAGTAGCTGCAGCTGGGTCCGGGTTCTCCTCCAACGTTGGTGTCTGCGGCTGCGGGAACTCGTACATCCTCCTCCGTTTTTCGCTCCAAACTTCAACGGCTGTACTAGGAAGGAAAGATCGGAGCTTCTAAACCGATATTTGTACCTCGGACTGCACGTTGTCCGTTTGATTCGGTTACGTATTGAAAATACATCGAATTAATTTGGATCGATTTTAAGTTTCAGATTTCATCAATACTGCAAATTTGGTAAAGTTATTCAAAAATTTATCATAAATTCAAAATGAATTGTTTAAATTTACTTATAGGATAACTCACACAGTATACAAGTAAATTTAAACTATTAATTTTAAATTCAAAATAAAATTCTTAATAATTTTTCTGAATACGTAATATTAGTGTTTAAATTTAAAATTTAACTAATTATTATTGGAAATAATCAAACAATCTTTGGAGTACTAAAATAATAGAAAATGCAAAAATATTTTCAAATGAACAGAAATTGGAGAAATATTTTTAAAAACCTATTATAGCAGAATTTGATCGACACTTGTGTTTGACACAATATTTTAAAGACAAAATGCCCTCGTTATAATATTTCGAGTTTGATAGCGTATATCTCCTGAAATACAATATTCTTCAATCCACAAAAGTATCACAACAATATGTGAATCCAGCAAACTCAAAACTGTATTTGAATACTGTAAAAAAAACAAAAAAAAATGCTCTGT
The DNA here is from genome assembly GCA_034768845.1 of Heliamphora exappendiculata. Classification (NCBI taxonomy): domain Eukaryota; kingdom Viridiplantae; phylum Streptophyta; class Magnoliopsida; order Ericales; family Sarraceniaceae; genus Heliamphora; species Heliamphora exappendiculata. The sequence continues at coordinate 9,623 of JAOTRH010089080.1, read as the reverse complement.
CAAGAATGCAATAGTATGAGCATCAGCAAAATAGAATGGGAGATTTCGAAAATTAGAAGATCAAAAATTGAGTAGAGGGACAACCTTTATATGGGCGTCACATGTGACTGGTCGTATTAGACAAAACAAGTACATACCTGGTTTAATTTGGCAGTTGGACCCGCTAACAGACACGAAGCCATTTGAACTCCAACGGTTCCTTCTGACTCCAATGGTCAGAAATGGTAAGGCAAAAACAGTAATACTATTTAAAATTTTGATTAAATAATTTTTTTGTGAAAAGATATGGATTTATCCGACCTGGGCCTAAGCCCGATCCCAGCACAGCCAGTCGAACTAGCGGGCACGCGAGCGAGTGTATATTTTGGTCTGAATCCACTCTTTGATAGGTCATCTCCTGTCCACGAAACTTGTTTTGGTCCGAATCCACTCTTTGATAGGTCATCTCCCGTCCACGAAACTTGATACCCCCAAAGGACCTTCCCCTTAATCCAATGTTGGCTTATATATGCCACTCTAAAACCTTCTTCCCAATTGATGTGGAATTGGCTTTTTGTTACCCAATTTTATAATTTTCAAATGGTACACTTTGGAGTCAATTTTTCATTCATTCATTAATGATTTTAAACGTCACAAAGTTCATGATTACACTACTCATTGAGATGGATATATTAGCACTTAGAATCGTGAAAAAAGATTAAATTATTCTAAAGTTATTTAGCTTCAAAGGTAGCTAAAAAAATATGTTCAAAACCCAATTTTTTTCAACAATACCCCAAATGAATGAATTTGACAAAAAAAAAATGCAACAAGATGCAAGCACAGAGAAAATTCAATTAAAAGAAAAATTCTGCATAGAATGGTAGTTTTTGGCTTTAAACCTTCTCTTATGAAAACTTATCGGACTTATTAGCAAATCAGTGAACATGATATCTTGAACTGTTCAGTCATTTTTGTAAATCAAGACAATAGAATTCACATACAGAATCTTTCTAGGCACGGCTTGGTTCTCACGATTGTGTTTATTTTGGCCCTGAACATTCTTGGTCTTCATGAGTGCTCCATAGAATTTAGCCGTAACATTTCTCATAGAACCAACCTAGTTCACACTCATATAGATGATTGTTATTAAATGTATCATGTCATACCCCACTTGGATATATATCGTAGGTATAGAATCATCAAAAACATAGCTTATCTTAAATCACGCTGCAGGCATCACTACTTCATCATATAAATGAGTAGAAGATAATCTCCCTAATGATTTCTTTAGAGTCACACATAATTTGATTGTCTCATTGAACCTAAATCTTGAAATCTCTAGTCAGCTAGGTTAGGTTGCCATTATGACGTCTTTGTTGTTATAGGCTTTAGTCCCTTTGCCCTCAATGAACAATTCACTTGCTCTATGGTTAAACCTTTGGTTAATGGATCTGCGATATTACCTTTTAACCTTATATACTCAATTAATATAATTCCACTTGAGAACGGTTGTTTAATGGTATTGTGTCGACGATGTATATGTCGTGACTTACCATTTTACAAATTACTGTGCTCTTCTAAATGCAGATTGACTATGATAATGAATGCAAATTGCCAGCATGGGTTTAGATCACATTGGAATATCTTTTAAGAAATTGCGTAGCCATTCTGCTTCTTTTCCAGCTTTATCCAAAGCTATAAACTCATATTCCATCGTTGACCTAGCGATGCATGCTGTTTAGAAGATTTTCAAGACACAACTGCACCTCCGAGAATGAAAACATATGTACTTGTGAATTTTGAATCTTTTGTATCTGATATCCGGTTGGCATCACAATAGTCTTCTAAAACAATTGAATAATTGGTATAACACAACCCATAATTACGAGTATATTTTAGTTATATAAGAACCCTAACTATTGCCTTCTAGTGGTCTGCCCCTTGGTTATTTGTGTATCTACTTAATTTACTCACTGCATATGCTATATCCATTGTGTGCAGTTCATTAAGTACATTAGACTTCCAATAATTCTAGAATATTCTAATTGATATATGTTTTCATCCATACTTTTAGATAGATAAAAATTTACATCTAGCGGTTCTCGCAAGACGATCATCATCCTTGGTGAATTTACCAAGTAATTTCTCAATTTAATGTGATTGGGATAAACTATATACATCAAATGTATTGAAAATTGTCATTTCTAGAATAACATTGATCACTCTCTTGTCTTTCATGTCAAAGTGTTTGTTTATTATTTTTTTTATGGATCTGATCATTTGAGTATCACTACCTATGATGATCATATCATTAACATAAAGACAAATGATGACATATTCTTTGTCTGTGATTTTAACATAGAAACACTTCACATTTGTTTGTCTTAAATCTATTTGACATCATAGTATTGTTAAATTTTTTATGCCATTGATTTGGCACTTGCTTCAATCCATAAAAAGATTTAATAAATTTACGAATTTTATTCTTTTGTCTAGGAACAACGAACCCTTCGGATTGTACCATATAAATATATTCATTCAATTCACAATTCAAGAATGTCGTCTTCACATTCATTTGATGTATATCCGAATCAAATAGCATAGCTATAGAATTAGCATACGCATAGACGTTATTTGTGTAACCGGTGTATATGTGTCAAAATAATTAAGACCTTACTTTTATCTGTATCCTTTGACCATAAGTCATGTTTTGTATTTGTCAGTTGAACCATTCTCTTTCATCTTTCTTTTGAATATCCATTTATACCCATGTGATTTATAACCATATAAAAGATTCACCAATTTCCATGCATGATTTTGAAAGATGGGTTCAATTTCACTGTTCATAGCCTCTTTCCAAAACGGCATTTCAGTACAAGACAATGCCTTTCTAAAAGTTTAAGGCTCAATTTCTAACAAAAATGTTAAAAAATCTAGACCATGAATTTTAGATGTTCTAGCTCGTTTATTATGTCTAAGTTCTTCATTATTTTTTCCTTCTTAGTCTTCATCATGATCACTATTTTGAATAGTATCATAAGTTCTCTTTACGAAACTTGTCTCTTATCTAAAATTATAAGCAAATATATGTTCAAAGAATACTGCATTCTTTAACTCAATAATAGAAATTGATAAGTACTACTATTATTAGCATAACCGATGAATACACAGTTAACAATTTTAGGTCTCAGTTGTAACCTCTTTGGTGTAGGCATTGGTGTTAGGATTGTATACTAAAAATTATAATTATAATTTTTAGTATTTAATTTTATTTATTAATAAAATTAATTTTTTATTTTATGATAATCTTAATAAGCAACGATTTTAGGTTCCAATTTTGATCTCTTTAATATAGGCACAGCTACTTTTGCCAAACACCCTCACACTTTTAAGAATTTATAGGTACACATTCAATATTTTTACAATTTATATATGGTTTGTCAGTTCTAGACAACCCAAAATGAAGGTGAATTGAGTTTTAAAAATAATTTTAACTACTTTAAAAACTTTTTTAAAAATATTTAATTTCACACAACAAATAAAGCAATAATCTCATATAAAAAATAGCAGTGAAATTTAAGAGATAAGGATGAGTAATTAGAACCAGACACCACATATTTATATTGGTTTAGTTTCTTTTAAGCTTACGTCCACTCCTCAAGACTCCATTTGAGAATATTCACTATAAACGATTGCTTTACAAGTGCATTCAAAAACTTTTACAAATTGAAGATGTTTTACAAACACTCCTTTTTTTAAAAACACTTTTCAACTCTTTTTAAAAAATACAGCACGCTCTCTTAAAGACTATAAGGGTGACTCACCGTTTCACTTACAATAAATAAAGTTGAGAATTTGAGAATATCATTCACATTCACTCATTACAAAGATTTGGTAGTTAATACACAAAGAAGTGAGTGATTTTAGGGCTAGATGAGTGAATGAGCTTTTAATGAACTAGAGAAGGTTTGTTTGCTTCCAATGCACTTGGTTCATCAATGATCCAAAATTTTGAAACTCCGAAATTTACTCCTTTTATAGCCCACTAAAGTAATTGACCGTTAGTGGTAGGTGAAGGTAATTAATGCTATGAAAATGTTATTGTTGAACCAGTGCCCTTTTTGAAATCTTTCGTAGATGTCAAACAAAGTTTCTTGGTATCGACACAAACTGGTATTGGCTTTGGTTCTCGGACTAAAGTGTTAATGCATTCTTCATGAGGTGTCAAGTCAACTTTTGATTTTTCAACTCCTACACCTTGCTGTCGACTCAGACTAAATCTAGTATCTACTCTTTGATTTCTTCAGTTTTTTAGGTTGAAGCTTGGTGTCGACTTATATCAGAGTGGTGTCGACTCAAGGTTTCATGTCTTCTATGGTGTCGACTCATATCTGCGTTGGTGTCAATCCTACCAAAAGACTTTAGCTACTAAAATTTTGGTATCAACACATATCTGCAATGGTGTCGACCCAACCAAAAGATTTTGGCTACTGAAATTTTGGTATTGAGACATATCTACATTGGCGTCGACCCAAATTTTTGGTTCTCCTAAAGATCGCATGGTGTCGACTCATTCGTTCTTTGGTGTCGACACAAGACAAGAGATATCCGGAGAGTTACTTAGTGTCGACTCATGCAATCTTTGGTGTCGACACAAGGTGATCAATGTTCGAGGGTTACTTGGTGTCGACTCATATAAGCACTAGTGTCAACACAAGTTAAGTGTTGCCCAAATAGTAACTTGGTCTCGACTCATGTGATCTTTGGTGTCAACTCGATTATCAGAAGGTCCGGAGGTTCATTTGGTGTCAACTCATGTATGCATTAGCGTCGACACAAGTTGATTTTCATCAATGGTGGTTAAGTGTCGACCCATGTATATGTTGGCATCGACTCATCTTGATCTTCAGGCCTTAACTTGGTGTCAACTCAACCATTTGCTGGTGTTGACTCAACTTGGATTTCGGTCTAATACTGAGGGTGTTGACCCAATTGATCATTGGTGTCGACTCGAATGGCATAAGGTGTCAACTCATAAGCGTTTAGTGTCGACTCAACCTTTTTGAAAAATAATTAATTTTATATCTTTTTTAACTTGAATAGAAAATGTCTTTTAATAAAATTCATCAAAGTTCATATAAAATGCCTTTGGACTAACAAAGTGTCTTATTTGTCTTCTTATAGGGTATCTTATTAAGGACATAATTAGCTGAAAGAATAGTCCCTCACAAGTTCTATGGTAATCCTGAGCTGATTAGTATTGCATTCACCATATCTTTTAAAGCCAGTGCCATTGAACTTTTTTAGCTTTTCCATGTGGTTCACCGAGATTGTACCAATAACAGTTGGTATCATAAAAGGCGTAACCGGGATAAGGGTAAGGGTAGTAGTAGTTCCAACAGTTTTGGAAGCCATAATATATATTATGTCTACTGTTACAGCAACAACACGAAAAACAAATCTAAAAAAAATGAATACATTGTTTTTTTAAAAACCTGCAACAATCTATACACTACATATTGATCTTAAAAATTGATTTTTAATCCACAAAGGAAAAAAATAATAAAATCAAAATAAATTGTTCAGTAGGTAATTTGTAGTCTTAAGATTATTGAAAACAATCAAACGATCTGCAGAGTACTAAAAAGCAGAAACAAAAAACAGAAACTGCAGGAAACTTAAATAGCATAAACTGCAAATATATATATATTATGTTACAGCAGAATATGATCGAAGCTTGTATTTGACACAATGTCCTTAAGACAAAAATACAATCGCTAGGTGTTTTAAGTTTGATAGCGGATATCTCGCAGAATACAATGATTTTCAATCCACTAAAGCAGCATAACAATCTCTGAATCTGGAAAACCCAAAACTATTTTTGAACACTCTGTCAAAAAAAAATGCTATGTCAAGAGTGCAGCAATATGAGAAAAAGCATAATAGAAAGGGAGATTTCAGACATTAGATGATCAAAAATGGGCAGAGGGACAACCTTTATATAGGTGTCACAAGCGACTGTTCGGATTGAAGCGAACAAGCACATAAATGGTTCAATTTAGCGGTTGGACCCGCCAATAGACACGAACACATTTGACCTTCAACAGTCCGTTCTGACTCCAATAGTCAAAAACGGTAACATTATTTGAAAATTTAATTAAATAATTTTTTTGTAAAAAGATAACAATTTATCCAATCCACGACCCAAGCTACAGTCCAGCACAGCCAACGGCAACGCGCGTGTTTGTTTTGGGCCAAACCCATCCCTAGGTAAGTTCTCCTCCATCCACAAAACTGGATACCTAGGAACCCTCCTCTTAATCCAAGGTTGGCTTATATATACTACTCTAAAGCCATCTTCCCAATGGATGTGGGATTGACTTTATGTTACCTAATTTTATCATTTTCGAATGGCACATTTTTTAGTCAATTTCATGTTAACTCATTAATGGTTTTGAATGTCACAAAATTTATTATTACACTAATCATTGAGATAAACATATTAGCACTGGAATATCACAAAAGATTAAACCATTCCAAAGTTATTTGGTTTCAAAATTAGCTAAAAAAACACATGATAAAGGAACAAAACCCAATTTTTCAAACAATTATTTAATAGAATCAAATTAAGCCAACCAACAAAAATCAGGTTTAATTCAATTTGAGACCATGGTTCTACCATTTATTAAAAAATTAATATAATTTATGTAAAATAACAATTTTTAAATAAATAACTTATAATTTTCAAATGATCTTTGAATTGATTTATGTATAAGTATAGCTAAATGAATATAATGTAATTATAAATTGTGAAAGGATAAAAAATTCATATAGAAAAGTTCAAAGAAACTATTTTTTTTAATCTTTATGCATGTAAAAAATTAGGCCTGTGTGTGCACCCCTATTTGTATGTTAAAAGTATTTTCAACGCCAATAATTAGTTTAGTTAGCTAAAATATATTTAAAAGGATAAATTACATATATATTTTCTGTATTTAAGAGTAATAATATTGATATCTCCTCTATTTTTTAAAATATCACTACACTCTTTTATATTTTTATTTTTGTAATACTTTAACTCAAAAGTTAATTTCCGTTAACTTCCGTTAGACATATCACTGTTTTAACAGTGTTTTTAAGTTTTTTTGTTTTTTTTTATTTAATTACAAAATCTTGTTTAAGAATTTTTAATTAAAAAATAAAAAATTTTAAATACAAAAATAAGTAACATAAAATTTAATTTATTAATTTATTTTTATTTTTAAGCTTTTTATTTTGATAAAAAATTAATTTTATGTTACTAAATAATTTTCTAATTAATTTTTTTATCAAAATAAAAAACTTTAAAATAAAAATAAATTAATAAATTAAATTTTATGTTACTTATTTTTGTATTTAGAAATTTTTTACTTTTTAATTAAAAATTTTTAAATAAAATTTTGTAATTAAATAAATAAAATAAAAAAGACTAAAACCACTGTTGAAACAGTATTTTCGTCAGCACAGTTAATAAAAGTTAACTTTTTGGTCTAAATGTTACAAAAATAAAAATGTAAGGGAGTGCAGTGATATTTTAGAGAATAGAGAAGGTGTCAACGTTATTATCTTTAAATATATGGGGTGTAAGTGTAATTTACCCTTCAAATTTTTATAGCATAGTTTATATAAAAAGAGAAGAGAATTCTTAAGAAATCCAGGCCCATGGCCCTATATCGAGCCTAAGCCTGCAAACCGCTTAGGCTAGATTTGGGCCTCCCCTCCTAAAAAAGCCTAGTGTGGTCCGGTTCCAACTTTAATGGAATCCTAGCTGAAAGTACACCTCTAAATGCTACCTAGGGCATTGGATTTTTTAGCTATAGAGAATGGAAAACTTTATCATATTATTTTTTATGGGTGTGAGAGATTGGGTTAGGTTGAGTTGAGCAAAAAATTTTAATTAATTTATTTTTTATGAGTGAAAGTTTTTTTTGTAAGGCCATAAGGCCATATATTCATGCTATGTATGCATATAAGGACGTTTTGTTTGTTTGATGGGTTGAAAGTTTTAATCTTTAAATATAAGTTTTACTTTTTAAGTTTGTTTATCAAAAATCATGTTCAAAGGAGGAGAGAAAATGGTGATTTTTTCAATACTTAAAAAAAATTTCTAACTTTTGGGCAGTGAACTCTCGGGTTTTTCATCGCTCGAGCGGACTCCGCTGTGTGACGTTTTATTGAAAATTGTTTCTGAATGAAATTTTCCTTAAATGTTTTTGGGCTATTCTTTAAGATTATAAATTGACTGTTTTCAATGATCATTTACAAAAAGAAATGGTCACTTTTTTTTTGCATTCTCTCAATATTTACTCGGGTTTATTATTTTGAAATCGGAACGTTACAGATGAGCCACAAGGACATGGGGATCAATAACAAAAAGTTTTTGTGAAAGAGTATTAGAATTAGGTTAACTATAGTAGAGTTATAAGTCCTTTCGCTAAAACTCTTTGTATCTTTTCATTCAATAGTTAATTATTTAAGCTTGTTGGAGATCGTGGGTCATAGGTTTTGCCCATAGAAAATGAGTTACTTAGGTTTCCACCTAATATTTGTCACATGTAACATGTCCTAGGCCCCCAAAATTTTCTTATTATAAAGAAATTTTTTTTATCATATCATTTTTTATAAGTGTGCAGGCTTGGATTAGGTTGAGTTGAAGGGAAGTTTGTAACCAATTTATTTGTTGTTGGTGAGATTTTTTTTAACCTATTATCAACTCGTTGATTGTTAAAACTAGCGAGATGAGTGATTTTTTTTTTCAGATTTCCATTTGCAATTTTGGTAGTTTGGCATATTGAAAAATTCTTTAATTTTGAGTTCCTCTTTCTAAAATTAATTTTCAAATATTTAGCAACTTTATCATAGATGATTATTAGTAAAAATGATGATTATTATAGATATAGAAAGATTTATTTATAAATTGAAAGAAAAATAAGAAAAACATAGTGTATATTATTTTATATTTATATATAGAAGCGATAAAAAATAAGAACAAGTATAAAAAAGCAAATTATTTTTAAAAAATAAAATAATTGTTTCAAATTTTTGTGGTATAATTTTATTAAAAGAGAAGAGAATTTCTAAAAAAATCCGAGCCTATGGCCCTAGATCGAGCCTAGGCCCGCATACTGATGGAGCAAGATTTGGGTCTCCCCTCCTAAAAAGGCCTAGCATGGCCTGGCCCCAACTTTAATGGAAGCTTGGCCGAAAGTACACCCTAAATGTTAGTTAGGGCATTGAATTTTTTTAGCTATAGAGAATGGAAAACTTTATCATATTATTTTCCATGGGTGTGAGAGGTTCACTTAGGTTGGGTTGAGCAAAAAATTTTAGCTAATTTATTTTTTGTGGGTGAAAGTTTTTTTTAATATTTACTGTCAATTCATTGATCGTTAAAACTAGCATCATGGATGATTTTATTATTATTTATTTTTTTGCAGTATTTACCTTACTGTTTAGACAGTTTGACATATTGAATAGTGCTATAACTTTGGAGTAATCTTTCTAGAATCAATTTCTAAAGAACAAATTGTTAGAATCTGTGAATTTCATTGGCCATGGAAATCCAGATTTCAATAGCAGATTCAATTACAATTGGATTGGCC
>JAOTRH010089069.1:0-16682 GCA_034768845.1 Heliamphora exappendiculata | reverse complement strand
AAAGGGGGGGGGCATTTGGGGTTTATTTTATTTTACACTTATTAATTCTCTCGGGGCTTCTAGAGATTTCTTCCTCTAATCTCTCCTTTATTTTTGTTGTATTTGGTTGTACAAGCAAAACTTAACTATATATATATACATGTATAAATATTATAAAGCTCACAATATTTTAAATTTTGGTATCTGGATCACCTCAAAATAAATCAGACGGATCAGATCATCACATATATCTCATGAGTTGTGCGGCACATGTTAGTATCAGGTGTGAAAATTTGGAATTTTTAATGTAAAATCGAAAATTGTATGTAATGATATGGGTTGGGTGAGAGGAACTGAGTTGGCGGTTGAACTCGTGTCGATTGTTAAAGAAATGGAACAAATAAATGATTAAAGTACCGTGTGATGAAATTGAATGATTAAGTTTGAACATGAGTTGCTCATCGGTGAAAGACCAAAAACTTGCGCAATGTAAGGTAGGCCATTCCTTCGGGTTAATTCTCGTTAAAGCATGCTCTTGGGCAGCCCATCCATCAATGTTTCCAGGAAAAATTAAAAACGTGTGCTCTCCGTGTTAGGCTATAGAATGGGTATTTATTTCTAGGGCCTCGCGTAGACCGGTGACGATAAGTACGCCTAATTTTATAGGCACCGGACGGCCTTGGTACTTGAATTAATTGATGAAATAACTGGATTGGTAAAACCTTAACTAGATGAAATGATGGGATGTGAAAAAGTGTTGAACGGGTTGAGAATGACAAGATGGTGAAGTATAATGGTTAATTTCATCGAAACTATTAAGTGTGGAATGATAATCCTTTTACACAAAAATTGGTTATGTATTGGGAATTCGATTTGGGACAAATGACGTGTTTTTTTCGATTAAACTTATGTGTGCATCCCTCATAACCATCTTCACATATCATGCATATGTTCATTGTTAGTCTTTTTCCTACGAGTTTTTGCTCATGTTGTTTAATAACATTTCAGGTGATAGTGGGAAGAAGGTTTTGGACTGAGACGATGGTTGTCGGACACCTTTTTGGGTAGTTGATAGGATTACATCTTTATATGTATCACCTTTCGAGAAAGGAAATTGTTGTAAATGTAATTCTTCTTGGATAATTATTTTGTGGGTTGGAATGACCCTTTGTAAGACTTTAAGGTCATGGTCACATATTTTGTATGCATGTGAGGGCGTTTGACTCGTACTTTGGATTGAATTTCTTGATTTTTTGATGAAATATTATAATTTCAAATGTTGAAATTTCAAATTTTTGGGTTAAATGGACTTACTTCATTTCCAAATGCATGTTTTACCTTTTATTTGAGACTATCAAAAAGCATGTTTGAGACTTGTGATGATCTAATGTTTTTTCAACTTTTAGAAAAAATTTTAGGGTTTTAGCCAAGATGCTCTCTGGTGCCTCACCGCTCGAACGGTGGATGGCCTGCTCTAGTGAACTCCGCTAGGTGATTTTTTTTCTATATATGTTTAAACTATCTTTTGGGTTATAAATTGACTATTTTTCAGGGGCTGTGTTTCAAAAGAAATGATCACCTAATTCGGAGAAATGTTCTATCCTTTTCTCAGCTTTTTATTGTTTTGAAATCGGGGGATAACAGTTTTCGAGGAGTTCTTTGAAATAACGTGTGGTGGATATTTGAGCTATTTTTTTTTAAAAAAACTTGCACCAAAGAAGCACTAGAAAAAGTTTGGCGGCGGCGCTACTAGGGCGGCACAACTACTTCAGGATTTTTTTTGGGAGCCTTTTCGGATAATTTTTCAGCAAAGTTTTTGATAGAAAAATTCTACATTTCGAGAGCTTTCTATCTGTATAAAACTTGTCAAAAACGAAACTCGAATGAGACAACAGAAGCCGCTTGAAGGTGGCGGCACTAGGCGTCGGCGGCGGCAAGGTTGTGGCCAGTGGTGGTTCTCTCTCCCAGGACTTTTTTTTTTTGCATTTTTTGATATATACGAGACTGTTCTTATATATTTGATGTATCAAAATGTATCAGGGAATCCTGATACAATCGGGTCACAGAATCAGAGGCAAACAAGGATTGATCAGCTTATTCTCTTCGGTGAGACTGAAACACTTTATCGTTTAACTTAAATCATAAAATTGAAATATATGCATACCGTGTTTATATATATATTAACTGCGTAGATGATTGAATATCTGTTTTATTTATCCTGTTAATTTAATTAATTCAAAATTTTAATTTTAATTAAAATATTTTAAAATAAAAAATAAAATTAAGTTTTTTAATTAAATGGTAAAATTTTAGATATTTTATTTTTTATAAAATATCATGTTTAAGATGATTTTTCATAAAATTGGATATCTTGAAAAATCGTAAAAATTAATTTTGAATTTTGAATTAATTAAATAAAAAAATATTTAATCGAAATAAATTATTATTATTTTTAAAAATGTGGAACGAAAAATAAAATAAATAAATACCTTTAATCAATACTTTAGTTGAAAAGCTGGAGGAAAAACTGTGTATTTATTAAATTTTATTTGTTAGGCATTTAAACACAAAAAGATGGTTTAGTAAATCGAAATCTTTAGAATCGTGTACACAAAAAGATGTTTGATTCTTTCAGATCGTATGATTTTTCAAAATTAATAAATTTATTTTAATTAAACAGATATTTATAACTCTAAAAAATATTTTAAAAATCTAAGTGAGAGAGAAAATTTATTCACAGATAAATCTCGCGGTTTCTATCACCAGTTTATAGGTGATGCAATTAAATCCTGCGTGTTGGCAGTAAGGCATTTTTTCCCATCAGACAGATTAATTGCAGTATCTCCAGTACAAATCTTCTTTAGGGATAATTCTGGATAATTATTAGTGTGAATCACTTCTCCATGTAAAGGGTTCATTGCGAAGCGATTGATTTAGAATTAGGTGAAGGTTAACACTTAACTGTATATAATAGTATCCTTTCTATCTGAGTCACTGCTATTATATACTGGACCGAAAGTATGTCAACTATTTAATTTTACCTGGCAGGATTGGTCGCCTAGATATTAAAATTAATAGGATGTGGCCTATCTAGACTTATGAAGGATAGTAGACGTCCTCCTATCGAGTCATGCTATTCTCAGGTTACTAGGCTGCTAGCAAATTTTTTTTAAAAATGGTAGAGGAAACCAAATTAAAATAAATTAAAAATTTACTCATCATAATTAACTATATTTTAATTATATGATTCTCAGGATTAAAATAGTTTTCAATTCACTCACGATTATACTCAAAGAAAATAAACTAAAGGGACTGAATTTTGTTGATTGAAAAAGTAACTTCGATATAGCTATAACTACAAATGATATTCTTCAATACCAAAAAATATGTTTATTTCAAAAAAAAAAATCTTCATCTGGGCCGAAAGGCATGAAGAAGAAAAGGTTTAGAAATAAGGTGACACAGTTTTCAAGGTAGTTAATGGGCCACGAAGTAGTGTAAAAAAGCTGAAAGGCAGATATTTTCACTACAACTAGACACGGCGCTGAAAAAAGCTACGTCCAGTATTTCTCAAAAGAGAGAATAAACAGAGTAATTTATGTTTACTAGTTGTGAAAATATGTTTAGCGGTGTTATCTATCAGAACTTGGAGTGTAGATACCAGAGCCATTAATCATGTCTACAATTCATTGCAGGAGTTTCAGAAAACCCGACAACTAAGTGATGGGGAGATTTACTTGCATATGGGCAATGATACAATGGTATCAGTAGCTGCAGTGGGAGATGTCACTATCAGTTTTAGTAGAGATAGAGTTTTAATATTGAGATATTGTCTTTATATACCCTCCATTAGAAGGAACTTAGTTTATGTTTCTAGATTAGTTAAAGATGAAGATTTAATTTATTTTAATAATTCTGTGGTTATTAAGGATAATAAATGGGTTATCTATTCTGGTACATTGATGAATGATTTTTATGTTATTATTCTAATATCTCCTACACTGCAACTAACTGAAATGAATAACACATCTAATTACCATATAAGAGAAAGTTTCTAATGAACCAAATATTTCTTTAACACTTACGCTTGGGTCATATTAATCTAAAAAGGATAAATAAACTGGTAGCAGATAGACATTTGAGTCCATTGGAAGTAGAGACACTTCAAGTCTGTAAACCCTGCTTAGATGATAAGATGACCAAGAGGCCCTTTTCGACTAAAGGCTATAGAGCTAAAGAACCGTTAGAACTGGTTCACTCTAATGTATGTGGTCCTATGACAATCCGGGTTAGAGGTGATTTTGAGTACTTTATCAGTTTCATTGATGACTACTCAAGGTATAGATACATTTACTTGATGCACCGTAAGTCTGAATACTTTGAGAAATTCAAAGAATTCAAGGCGGAGGCAAAGAAACGTCTAGATAAAAGCATCAAATCACTACGATCCGACCGTAGTAAAAAATACCTCTTTAAAAAGTTTAAGAATTACCTTTCATCGAAAGGGATTACATCTCAGTTGATTGCACCTGGTACTCTGCAGCAGAAAGAAAGAATAGGACTCTTATGCATATGGTAAGGTCCATGATGAGTTATTCAAGTTTACCCGATTCGTTTTGGGGACTCGCTATAGAGACAATGACTTACATTCTGAACTTGGTACCTTCTAAGTCAGTACTTTTTACTCCCACAAAATTGTGGACTGGGCGTATGCCTAGTTTGAAAAACATTTGAATTTGGGGGTGTCTAACACATGTGCTGAAAGAAACGCGGGTAAGTTGGAACCGAGAACAGAAGTCTATTTTTTTGTGGGGTATCCCAAGAAAACGAAAGGTGGTCTATTTTATAATCTTAAGAATCAAAAAGTCACTGTTAGCACCAAAACCCGATTCTTGGAAGATGATTATATTACAAATTACAAGCCCAATAGCAAAATTTTTCTGAAAGAACTTAGAAAAAATACCAGTAGAACGAAAGAGGAACCACAAGTCACTGATATTCCACTACCTTGTCGTAGTGGAAAGATTATCGGGACAGGTGCAAATTAAGAACAAGGTGCTGATGCACAAAGTTCTGATTCTGCACAGTGTGTTACTGCTAGTACGCATACACAAGTAGTGCCTCATCATAGTGGGAAGGTTGTTCATCAACCTGATCGGTATATGTTCTTATAAGAGTCTTTTGATAGGATCTTGGTAGAACTAGGTACCGAGCCCTATAACTATAATGAAGCACTTTAGGACAAAGATGCAAATCTTTAGCAAAAGGATATGAATTCAGAGATAGAATCTATGTATTTCAATCAGGTTTGAAAACTTGTAGAACCACCCGAAGGGATAAAATCTATTAGATCCAAGTGGATCTACAAGACGAAGAGAGGAGCAGACGAAAAGGTTGAAACCTTTAAAACTAAACTTATTGCTAAAGGGTTCACACAAAAAGAACGAATCGATTATGAGGAAACATTTTCACTAATAGCTATGCTTAAGTTTATCCGGATTCTCTTATCCATTGCTGCCCATTTCGATTATAAAATCTGACAAGTAGATATCAAGACAGTTATTTCTTAACGGAAGTCTTGACGAGTGTATCTATATGATACAACCAAACAGATTCATTGTAAAGGGCCAGGAACACATGTTATGTAAGCTTAAGAGATCTATTTATGGATTTAAGCAGGCATCAAGGTCTTGGAACAGTTGGTTTGATTAAGCCATTAAGTCTTATGATTTTGATCAGAGTCCGGAGGAGTCCTCTGTGTACAAGAAGCATAACGGAAGCGTGGTGATCTTCCTAGTATTTTATGTAGAAGATATATTGCTCATCGAAAATGATTTTTAGGTATGGAATCACTCTATCCAAGGATCAGTGTCCGAAGACACCTGATAAGGTAGAGAAGATGAAGGCAATTCCTTATACTTCGACAGTAGGTAGGAAGCTTCATGTATGCTATGTTTTGCACTAGACTCGACATCTGTTTTGCCATTGGCATGGTTAGCAGATATCAATACAATCCAGGGCAGGAGCATTGAAATGCGGTAAAAAATATAATCAAGTACTTAAAAATAACTAAGAATTATATGTTAGTTAACTAGGCAGACAGTCTAGTACTTTTGGGATACACAGACTCAAATTTCTAGTCCGACAGGAATTCCCGTAAGTGTACCTTAGGATATGTGTTTACCTTAGGAGGTGGAGCTATAAGTTGAAGGAGTATCAAACAGTCCTGCATTGCTGATTCTACCATGGAGGCCGAGTGCGTGGCAGTTTCTGAAGCAGCCAAGGAGGCCGTTTGGCTCAGGAACTTCCTATTGGATCTGGAGGTGGTTCCTTTAGTTCAGTCAGCTATTACACTTTACTGTAATAAAGCGGAGCGGTTGCAAACTCAAAGGAGCCTATGGTCCATAAGAAAGGCAAGCACATTGAGCGTAAGTATCACCTGATACGAGAAATTGTACAAAGAAGTGATGTTGCTGTGACCATAAATGTATCAGAAGACAGCCTTGTAGATCCTTTTACAAGTAGCTTACTAGTTAAGACATTTGATAGTCATGTAGAGGGCATAAGAGTAAAATGTATGGCAGCATGATTTTGAGTATAAGTGGGAGATTGTTATGGTTGGTATACTGAAAAATCGTACTTTTTAGTATTTAATTTTGTTTAATAAAATTAATTTTTTATTTTATGAGAATCTTTATGAGTAATGTATATGTATCATTTCTTTAATGTTATGCATGGATGTCCGATATTTTATATAATATTTAATCTGGTATGTAGAATACGACTTACACACAGAAGATTAGATTTTAGGTTCTTGCAAAATATAAGTTTTATGTTCACAATTTAGATACAAATGGACATACCATCGGTACAACTGCAGCACAAAGTTTTAGTAGGCCTGTCTTAGTTATAGGAAACAGATAATAGCGTCATCTATTATTCCAATTATCTGTACTAGTACACTTCGTATGTATTGAACGAGACACATTAGGGTAATTTATTTTATATTGATTATATAAATTAATTCACACTCCAAGATTATTATAAATAGTGTTTATTCTCTTAATCCTAAAATTATTATTAATTTACGTATATTTAATATTCATTGTTTTGAGTCATTAGAGGGTGTGATCTTATATGAGTTTATATTTTTGGTAAGTTAGATAGTGGTATTATTTATATGGTGAATATTAATTATTGACGAAAATCACGTCCCGAAGGATCAGGATTGACGATATTCACTTAAGGAAGCTTATAAGTTTTAACCGGACCAAGCCCTACAAGTAGATTTAATTATCCGACAGTCAAATAAGTTAAGCGGAAGAGTTTAAAAAATATTAAAATACCGATTAAATTAAATTATCAGTAATTAAATTTAATTGGCGGTTATCGAAAATCTTAACATGGAAAAAAATGGTAAGTATTTAATAACAGGAGTTCAATGTCAGAAGGTTTTGAGATTATGAATCAGAGTGCAATTATAGTTATTTAGTGGTGTGAACTGTAATTTAGTGTTTTATAGAAATTACAGAAAATGCTGCAAGGTTTTTATAATTACAGATACCGCAATGAGATTTGCTTAATTGCAAAAATCGCTGATGGGTATTTGTGTTCCATTAGAAGTTTTACTCATAATTACTCCACAGATCGATGTTGTAGCCGTATAAATATGCGAGTAGACTTAACCAGTTTCATAACTTGTCTTCCAAGAAAAAATTTATCCAGGTTTTGCCGGTACACATTCTTGATAAATTGTAACCTACCCTCCATTCAAGAACCGCATAAAGAAATACAGTAGAAGATCTGACAGGAGTTTCAACTCAAATTCAAATCGTAATTGAAGATTCGACCGGTAAAAAGATATTTTTCTAAAATTAACTGTGAATGTACGGGTTTTATTTTGATCATTCGTCATCAAAAATTTTATCTGGAGTCCGTTTCGGTATTTTCCCGTTTAGTTAATTTTTTCGATGATCGTTTATAAAAATAATAATTTTGACAATCTTGCCTCCAACATAGGGCTCATTCAACAACTACATCTATATCGAAAGCCTCGACAATGTTCCCTAATTAAATCATCGTAATAATTTTATCAACTCATATTGTAATCCTTCGACTCCCAAGTGTAGTCATAATCAAAGCTCATCACTAATTCTAGGTCATAACTTAAATAACCTTAAATTAATTGTCATAACTGGCAAATTAACTCAAATTTTAATCATAATTAAAATTCAAAACGTGTCGTATTAATCTAATTAAAACTCACTAACCAATTCTAGGTGGTAATCGAGAATAACCTTAATTAATTGTCGTAATGGATTAACTAGCTCGAATTTTAATCTTAATTAAAATTGAAACCTCTAAGTTTTAATATTAATTAAAACTCACCAGCCAATTCTAGATGGTAACCTTAGAAAATTAATCGTCCTAACGGGTTAATTAACTCAAATTTTAGTTCTAATTAAAATTTAAACATCTTATAAGTTTTAATCTAAATAAAACTCACAAACCATTTCTAGGTTGTAACCTTACAATACCCTTAATTAATAGTTGTGACCGGTTAATTAACTCAAAATTTAATCCTAATTAAAATTCAATCAATCAATTCAAAATTAATTATCGTAACCGGTTATTAACTCAAATTTTAATCCAGATTAGAATTTAACCAACCAAGTCTGAGTTAATCGCCATAATCAGTTAATTGACTCGCATTTTAATCCTAATTAAAATTCAACCAATCAACTCTAAGTCAATCTTTGTAATCAGTTAATTGACTCGAACTATAATCATAATTAAAATTTCAACCAATCAAGTTCAAGTTAATTGTCAAAATCATTTAATGAACTCGAATTTAATCCTAATAAAAATTCAACCAGTTAAGTCAAAATGTCGTAATTGGTTAATCAAAGCAAATTTTAATCCTAATTAAAATTCACTCATCCCCTCGTAAGTCTAACCGTAATTAGAATATAAAGGTTCAGAGTAAAATTTCCAAATCATCGTAATGATTATTTCATCTAAAATTTTTATAAAGAATATAAAAGGTTCAGAGTAGCCTATCTGTATCACAACAAAGCCTAACGAATACAAAATTACATGATCACAACATAGCAAGAATATTTATTGCTAATCTCAAAGATATTCTCATATCTGCTCGAGAATATTTATATTTTTGCTTCCAGATCTCAAAGATATTTTTTCAAACAACTCATTTCCAATAAAAAAGTTTTTTTTCCTATATATTGCTAATCTTAATTAGTAATATATCAAAATTCTTCTATAATAGTGGAAAAGTTCAAAACTTTTCAGTTAAAATTTTCTGTAGCTATTTTAATATTTTCTCTAGGAATTTCTTTTTACTATATTTTTCTATAATAATAGAAGAATTTAATACATTCACCTTATAGTAATAAGGAGCTTTAATCAGGTTGTTCCTATATTTAATAGGGTAACCCCTTTTTTTCTCAAATGATATTTTCTATAATAATAGAAAGTATCAGCCGACTCCATTGTGCAAAATGAGGATCCATTTTCTTTGTTGTTGACACTCAATTTTTTACCCGTTTCAAAAAATATTATACAAAAATTAATCCTACTTAATTTTTTTATGACTATGCAAGAAAAAATTGAGATGACGCGAAATAATAACAGAAACAATCTGTCTTATACAAAGAAATAGCAGGTACAAAAAATATTAAAACAAAATAAAATAATCTGTGGTTTAAATAGAAACTAGAAAATAAAACAATAACAGAAAATAAATGTAGTAGAACAGTGTGTGAACAGAAACCAGAATCTGTAAATACCGAAAATGAAGAACCTAATACAGTAAAGATTGATCGAGACTCATGTTTGACACGAGTTTCTTAAGACAAAATTGCCCTCGCTATGGTGCTTCGAGTTGACAGAAAATGTTGCCCAAGATACAACGATTAGCAAGAACCAGAAGCAGCACAGCAATCTGATTCTTTCGGCGAACCGAAACAGTGTTTAAAGCTATCTCTTTTGGATAAATAGAAATGTAGATTTTAATGCATAAGTAGAAGTACTGAATGAGGGAAGGGATTTCGAATTTTTAGTGTTTCAAAATGGGCAGCGAATAGAGGCTCAAAAGATGACTGTTCAGTTTGACCGAACAGGTATGAAATCGGTTCGGCCTGGCGGTTGGATCACCCAACAAGTGCGAACCCGTTCAAACTCCAACGGTTTGTTCTAACTTCCAATGGTCATAAACATTAAATAGCAGTAACAGTAAATTTAAATAATTAAAATTTTTGAATTTAAAATTTAAATAAATAAATTTTTCGCAAAAAGATAACGGTTGACCGAGCTCGCAACCCACGACCCTCGACCCTTGACCCACAGGCCGGACCATAGACCTGAGCCTGAGCCCAGCTCGGCTCGGCTCGGCTCGATACGGCCGATCGGTAGGTCAGGCGAGCGACGGCGTGGACGTGCGTGCGTGTGGGATTTGGGTCGTACCAATCGTTGGGTAGGTCCTTTCAAGTCCACAAAACAGAGTACCCCCAAAGGGCACACCCCTTAGCCCACACTTGACTAATATAAGCCACTCAACATCCCTTCTCCAAACCAAAGTGGGATAGAGCATAAGTTATCAACAATTGCCAACTTAAATGGTACACTTTTAGAGTCAATTTCTTATTCACCCGTTAACAGTTTTGAACGCCACAAAATTCATGATTAAATTACTCATGGAGAGAAACATATTAGAATTTAGAATCATAAAAAAAAAAGATTAATCCAATCCGTAGATATTTAGCTTCAAAGTCAGCTAAAACCATGTTAAAAAAATTTAAAAACCACTTATTTTCCAATAACCCCCACTTGAATGGAATTTGACAAAAAAGAAGAAATGTAACTAGATGCAGACACAGAGAGAGTTAAATAAAAGAAAATTTCTGCATATGATATGTAGCATTTGGTTTTGAACCTTCTCTTGTGAGAAACTATCGAATTTACTAGCTAATTCGGGAATATGATGTGTTAAATTGTTCAGCCGTTTGTGCAAGCCAAGATAATAGAGTTCACACAGAATTTTTCTAACACAGATTGGTTCTCACGGTTGTGTTCATTTCGACCTTGAGCATGCCTGGTCATTCATGAGTGCTGCAGAGAATTTAACCTTAACAATTCTCATAGAATCGACCCAGTTCACACTCATATAGGTGATTCTTATTAAGAGTATCCTGCCATACCCCACTTAGATATCCAAGGTATAAAAATCATTAAAAACATAACTTATCCTTAAACACGCTACAGACATTACTATTTCATCACAAAATGGGTAGGAGTTAATCTCCCTAGTGATTCCCCTAGAGACACACATAATTCGGTTGTCCCATTTGTAGATGGTTAAAATGGCAAACGTGTAACTCGAGTAGGTGACCCGAGTAGCTGGCTCGAGTGAGTGGCTTGAGTGAATGACTTATGTAAAACTTGAATGAAACGGTTTGTATAAGCAGGCAACATGATAAACCAAATGACTTGGTGGCTGAGTCACTCGAATGGCAAGTAGCTCGGTTGACCGAGTAGATCAATGGCAATGAAATTCAACAAGAGGACTCGAAGTGGCTTGAGAGACGAATTATTTGATGAGTTCAATTAACCCAAGGGGATAGGAAGTCGAGTCCATGAAGTAACAGTAGCTCGAAAGTTTGAGCAACTATGTTAAAATACATGACGTCTCACAGCACAGGTTATGAAGCGTAGTCTTGATTATGGTCAAAGACATACCACAGCACAAACTGTGAAGCATAGCTCAGACTATGATAGTAGCCCTGACTACTTAACTACTATTTCTATGACACAGACCATGGAAACAGCACATATTGTATTATTGCCACGGCATAGGTCGTGAAGATAGTACAAGTTGTGCATCTCTGACTACTTAACAATGATAACATAGCACAGATTATGTGACTTATCATAGACTGAATAGCCAAGATATAGCACAGACTATCTGATTATAGATTTCTCTAAGAATCGAAAGACTATCCTAGAGACAATAAAGATAATGGCAATACAATCCTGCACGGGACGTTGGGAAACATATGGTTTGGTGGCTAAGGAAAGGAATTGTCGAGCTACTGGACCTACCCACTCGAGTCACTTGAGTGACACCCAAATCACTCGACCCGAGTGGGTCGGTTATTCGACCCGAGTGGGTGGGGCATCCGGTGATCGACCTAGTTGAATTAGAGTAGAACACTACCTGGTCAGTTTTCGGGATAGAATCCCTTAATTTCCTAAGATCACCTTTCATGACCTGATTAGATCTCTTGACGAGTCCTATTCTAATCCTAATAAACTCTTTCGATGGTTATAAATAAGAGGGATAATCGTATTTTTGGGATTATCAGATTGATAGCCGGATACATTGTTCATACTGCCAATATTTCATGCTCAATTAGCCTTCTCCTTCACTCAATCTCATCTCTCTCTGTTCTGTGTTTTTTGATTACTTTGCATATTTCACCTCTCTATAATTATTCCTTATTTGTTTGTTCTAAAGGACCTCTACATTCTTTGGTGATTCGACTGGGGAGGTGAATTTGTGAATGGTCAATACTCGAAGCGGACTACATACAACACTGAAAGTAGCCATGTCATAAGGTCATTCTCACAGTAATGAGCATAACGGCGCGCCTAATGCAGAGCAGCAAGATCGCAACAACAATCGTGATGATCTATTCTTAGATGCGCTACAAACCATTCAAGACAGCCAAACTAGTATTTTGAATGCAATAACAGGGATGACCAATTCCCTCTTAGCCGCAGTAACAAACGCCAACTGGGCAGATGGTCCAATCGAGAAGATAGCAGCAAAAGAAATACCTGCGGATCCACAGGAAACTCCAGCGGGTCAACAGCCACCCACAAAACAAATCAGGGCCCAAGTCCAAGTGACCCCGATAACAATACAAGGGTTAGTTAACCAAGATCCTTTCCGGTCAGGAACACAGGCCCAGTTCGCTACAATCACAGACGTCCACGCAAAGTTCCAGTAGGAAAGAACGAAGAGACAATTACCCTCCTTACCAGATCTGGATATTCAGCCACCTTATCCGCTGTATCTGTTAAGGGTTCCTTACCCCAAAGAATATATTGCCCCAAAGTTTATAAAGTTCGATGGAAGAAACGAAAACGCTAGAGAGCATGTGGTAAGGTTCGTCGAAACTTTGGCAGCCTATGGAGGGGATCATACACTACGTTTACGGGAGTTTTCTAAATCCTTAATAGACAGGGCATATAGCTGGTATGCTAACCTTTCACCAGGGTCAATTATTACCTGGGAAGAAATGGTTAACAAGTTCCATATCAAATTCCTTCAAGTGTATGAGTAGGTAACAATGCTTACCCTAGTTAGAGAGACACAACGACTTGGAGACGACCTACTCAAGTATGTGAAGAGGTTTCAAGACCTAGTCATCAAATGTCATGACCCAGTTAGTGAAACTCACCTAGTACAGATGTGCGTTCAAGGGATTCTATGGGAATACAGAGCGCATCTCATCAACCTCAATTTACCCACCTTCTCAGCTCTTATCAAAGCAGCTTAGAACCTCTGTAATACAATCAAGCCACCCACTAAGCCAGTTGCCTTCTGCAGTGATAAATTTCATGCTTTTACAGCTTCCGGTGGGCCAAAACGAAAAAGAGGTAGAGGCGATGATCGAAACAAAAGCTGGCGAGACGATGGTATACCATCGTACCCTTGCAGTATTGAGATGGTAAAGAAGCTAGTTAAAGAATGGGTAGCTGATAAGGAGTTAATACTCCCGCCAGTGGAAACACTTTCATCTAAGAAAGACCGAGCGGGGTCAAGCTATTGTGTCTATCGCAGGACCACCTCACACTCCACAGAGAGGTGTTTCATACTTTAATGAATTTTTAGAAGGAAGATGGCTAAAAAGCAGTTAAGGTTCATCGATGAAGAAGATACTGATATCAGAAAGAAGCCGTTCCCTGAGCATGGCAGGGAGGTTAACATGATGACAAGAGACGATGAGGTACATGAAGTAGCAGATTACAGGGGCATCTAGGATCTGATTGATCGAGTTGTTACAACAGTATTCTGATGTGTTTGCGTGGAACTACAAGGAGATGCCCGGACTAGATCAAGAATTGGTAACACACCATCTGGATGTACTCCAAGATACTCGACCAGTGAAGCAAGCAACTTGAAAGTATCACCCTGAGATAGAAGGGAAGATCAAGGCAGAGATTGAAAAGCTGTAGAAGGTCAAGTTCATTAAGCCTTTACAGTACCTAACCTCGATGGCAAACATAGTGCATGTGAAGAAGAAAAACGGACAAATCAGGATATGTGCCGACTTTAGAGATCTGAACAAGGCCTGCCCGAAGGACGAGTTTCCTCTCCCACATATCGACACGCTGGTAGTTTCCTCCCCCACATATCGACACATGATTGGGCCAAATTTTAATTTTTTTGTATAGTTTTGTGATTTGGTGTGTGTGTGTGTGTGTGTGTGTTTGTGTATTTTAGTTTTAATTTAATTTGATAAATTTAAGTTTTAAAACTCAATTTCATAATTTAGTATTATTTTTATCATTATTCAATTATTTATGTGTTGTATCAAGTTTTTTTTATAAAAATACACAAGTTGGTATTAAAGTTATATTATTTTATTAAGTTGTGTAGTTTTAATTAAAATATTAAGTTGTAGAGATTTATATATGCACTTATACATATATATACATATATATAGTAAAGAGGGGTTGTTGTTGTCTACTTTACATATATATGTATATATCTTCCTACATATATATATATATATACACACACACACACACACACTTGTATTATACAATTTTACTTTTTTTACTATTTTAATTGATATTAGTGTTGTAGAGATTTAATACTTTATTGACTTTTATATGATTGTAGAGATTTAATTATTTATTAATTATTATTTAGGTGTATTATTGTCACGCACCAAAACTCGGGGTCACGTCAAAATCCACAAAATACTAGTTTTATGAAAATAAGTTTTTATACATTCAAATTCACCTGTTGAAATCAAATGAAAACCCAACATGCATATCTCATAAATAGTAAACATCATGTACATCATGCATAAGTATAATGCCCTGAGGCGTATAAACGTGCCTTCAAACAGGCATACAAGAAGGAAAACTAGTAAAGTCTTCCACCACCACAGGCACCACTAGATCAACTCCTCATGATCATCAACCTCCAAACTTGAAAATGGTTTTACAACAAAATCCTACACCGTGAGCTAAAGCCTAATAGAAACAGACTATAAAGCTGTAAAGCATGATATGCAATCATATGGTGGGAGCTAACTCAACCACAAGTAAAACCAGGTATTATAACTAATGCAAATAATAATTAAAGAAAACTGTAATTAAAATGTTGCTTTTCACTCGAATCACACAATTGAGGAAAGAAAAAATGAATCCTATGTACCGACTCCATCACAAGGGAACAGAGGTAACAACTATAGACTCCTGCCCCTTACGCAATTCCTATCCATCATAGGATCGGTTAGGTAATGGCAAGTTCTATACGGAGCACCATAACGTAAAGGCTTAGTTTACGGGTTCAACAATCCGAGAGAACAAAGTACCCAACCACCTTCTTTACGGGAACTACCCCAACGGAACAAAAGGTACCTACTCTGCCCACGTTTCTGAACTTCCATCAACATGGAGATCAAACAAACATATAGATCTATCCATTTACATGGAGATCAACAGGCATGTAAAAACACACTTTTATCAAACGTTTTCAAGGTTGAGCCCCAACACCAATGGTCAGCTCCAAACCTCCAAAAGAAAACATATTTTCCAAAGTTTTCGTAAAAACTCTTTTTGGAAAACATTTCTTTCCCCTAAATAACCACCAAACCATCCAAGCAACCACCAAACACCCACACAGGACCCCAGTTGACTGGGCCCAAGCCTCCAATCGACTGAAAAACTCTCGGGAAAAAGAAAATCAAAATAGAAGCAATTTTAGTCTACTGACCTCCCAAGTCCAGTCGGCTGATCCTGCCCAAAAAAATGGTTTAAGCTACGGTTTTTGCCTCCAAACCTCAAATCAAGCCTCCAAATACTCATCAAATACCCTCAGACATCCGAACGCCCAAGCCTTACACCAAAACCTCGAAAGGAAACTCTCGAAACACACTTTTATCCACCGAAAATGACAAAAAATAATTTTAAGGTAAAAACCCGATTTATCAAAACATAAATCACCTTTTTCATGCGTTTTTAAACGGTAAAATAGCATATAATTACATATAGCACCCTTAAACATCTATACAGTCTAGAATCCTACCTCGGTGAGTTAACAACTCAACTCCTCGATCCACGTGCAAAATCGAGCTTCGTCAAAATAAAATTTCATCCGGATGGATGCGTAAAGCACGATGCCTATAGCAACGATTGGCTGTTGGTCCGTCAAAAATCATGCCCCGAGCCCCTAAGAAGTTAGAGAGAAAAAGGAGAAACTTAGTCGTTAAGTTTTGAAAATATCTTTTGAAAATATTTAACTCCAGATATTTATAGGCCTCCAAAATATCTTTTTTTTTAAATTTTTTAAAATTCGCACCATAACTCCCCGCAGCCCCCAGGACCAACCCCACATGCTTATTTAAACCAAAACATGCATCAAAACGCATATAAGCATATTAAAA